>JABXWE010103241.1:0-11397 GCA_014611495.1 Limonius californicus | reverse complement strand
ATGTAGTAACCAAATTAAACACACATCGGTAAACATAAGTTGTTAGCATCCCGGTGAACTCAATCGAAGATGGGCTGAGTTCCAATAAGAAAAAAATAGGCGCCACCGACTTCTAAATTACTAACACAATCCTAGATATAAAAAATTAGAAAAGTCGGATTCTCAGGTCCAGCATTCACCTACCTTTCTTCCTGTAGTAGTACACGCTTTAGTCAGATATTTAAAATACAGGAATGAAAAGACAAATTGCCACTAAATGAAAATTTAATATTCAACTAAAAGCTTTTGAATCAGTTTTTATACAAAAAAAAATTTATCGTAGTAAAGTCAATTTTACGTAGGGGTAGCCAATTACCCTACTGAAAACAACTCAAACAAAACCTAAGTAATTATTGCGTATCGGTACACAACATAAAATCTTAACAAAAAAAAACCCCAAATGCGCAAGGCTAACGAAGAGATCTCCCCGGATAGACGAGCGATAAAATAATCAAAGTAAATAATATGACCCAAAATTGAACTACAAGACGCAATAATACACAACGGTCGGAGTACCCTGTATATAACGAAACCACGTAAAATTGTCGTACTATTACAACATCATAACAAAATATATAATCTCCCCAATAGTCTAAAATTCAGTCTTTTACGACGAATAACAATAATATAAAAATAGCTGGTTAAATATTGCAATTAAATTTTGAACAATGTATAAGTAAATCAATCTTATTTTGGAATACTATATTCACTTCCCTTGAATGCAGTGTTCTTATCTTTGCACGCAGGTCCGCGAAGAATGTGACCTCCAACGCAGGTGTCAGACAATTCAGATATCTCCACGGCGAAGTGGGTCGGAATTTCCGTGAAACGTAACTTCTTCTAATCGTAATCACTCTTAATTCCTCTACGGGTGGATTAATTACCCCACACTTCGTGCCTAAATTTATTTAAAATACCAAAGTTAGCAAACAAATCCAAGAGAACGGAACAAGACAAAAGTTCGTGAATTAAACTCACCAGATGCTTTTTATTCTGGCAAAAACAGTAGCTTCTCCCCTGTGGTATAATATATCGGAAAAACTTCCTGAGTTAATCTTCCAATCGAAGACACAAAACTCTTAAATGACGTAGATTTTAGAATGGAATAAACTTCCCTATCATAACGAATAATTTCAATCTACGACACAAGAGAAAACAATCGTAGTAGCTTGAACAACGAACTACATGCAACTGACTCGTCTCCAAAAATCTCCCCTCAAAATTCGAAACTTGGATTCGCCCAAAATTCTACAGGTCTACCAGCTTCGAAATATAAATACTAGACGCAAAACGGGTAGTCTAAAGATAGGCGTAAGGAACGTCACAAAGTGTTTATTGGTTATTCGTAATAGGTGTTCCTTATAGGAACGCTCGCAATCGAATTCTCCAGTTTTATACATACATATCTTTTATAAAATTACCTTACTTGCTATTTAACCTAATAGTGCAATGACTTAACCATATGCTTACACACCAACTTTAGGAAATCTGAGTTGGCTTCATGTGCAATTACTGCTAGCTATTAGCAAGAGTTCAATAACTTCTAATAGGTACAAATTTAACACAGAAGTCCATCACAGTACTTCATTAACTTTAAAAGCATTACTAGTAACCTTTTTGGGGCTTGATTTAAATCCTTTTTAAAAATTGACTCAAGTGGTTTATGATCCGACCACGTTTCTACATTATCATGCCCATAAATGAAGGTTGAGAACTTTTCAGCCGCAAAAAGTATGGCAAGCAACTCTTTCTCAATTTGAGCATACTTGACCTTTGATTTATTTAAACTGCGAGATGCAAAAGCCACTGGTCTGTCATTTTGCATTAGACAAGACCCTAAGCCATCCTTAGAAGCATCTGTCTGAATTACAATTTTCTGTTTAGGATCAAAATACGACAAAACAGGGGCATCTGCAATTAATAGCTTTAAATGCATTTTCATGCACAACACTCCAACACCACACCACATTTTTTTCGTCAAGTCTCTTAGTGCTGCTGTAACTTGAGACATATTAGGTATGTAACGACATACATATTTTGCCATTCCTAATACACGTAACAATTCAGATTTTTCTTTAGGTATTCCTAAATCAGTTATGGCCTGTATGTATGATTTATCAATTTCAACCCAGTTTGTTGAAAATACTTTACCCATAACTTTTGCTTTGTCCTTTTTGAACTGAATTTTGTTTGGATTAAATTTAATATTGAATTTAAGCGCACGATCTAGAACTACTTTTAAAGTTGCGTCATGTTCTTGGTCAGTCTCACCAGTGATAAGGACATCGTCAAAATAAATACCTACTCCTGATATATCTCCAAATAATTCTATACTTTTACGCTGAAAAATGTCAGGGGCTGAGCAGATTCCAAAGGGCAAACGACACCACTGATATCTCTCAAATGGAGTTCCAAATGTGCATAGATCTACACTTTCGCTTTCAATTGGAATCTGCCAATAGCCATCCTTCATATCTAGAACTGTGAAATATATATAAATAATATATTATTTAATTGATAGAATATGCCTTCAAATGTGGGGATCAAAAATTGTCCCCGCTTAATTGACGCGTTTAAATATCTAGGGTCTAAACACAATCGTAACTGGCCATCTTTTTTTCAAAAATCACCAGCGAATTTAACCATTCTGTTGGTTTCTGTACCTTTTTTATTGCATTAGATTTTTCCAATTCATTTAATTTTTCCTTGAGTTTGTCTAGTAAAGCATAAGGTACCCTTTTTTAAGGGTTGAATTTGAGGTACTGCATCATCTTTTACAACAATTTTATATTCAGAAGGAAACTTCCCCAATCCCTGAAATACTTCTTTGTACTCATTGAGAATCACATCAACAGTATCAAATTTAACAGTACTTACTGAATCAATTCTAGAAATTACTTTAAATCGAGACAAGCTTTAAGGCCTAACAATCGTATCTGCTTATTATTATTAATAACCATGAAGTTTATACATTTTTGTTTATTATCTACTGAACATAGCAAATTTACCATACCCACAGGTTTAATTCTAAAATTACCATCACTATATGCCACCAGCGTTATGTTGGTAGGAAGCAACTTCTTTTCTTGCCCTAGTTTTTCTATAATCTCCTTGGATATCACACTTGTCTCTGCTCTCGTGTCCAGTTTAAATTTAATCTTCTTATTTCCTATTTCAATGTTCTTTGTCCATGTGTATACTTCATTTTCCTTGTTCCTTTCAACTGTTCCTATGTTCAGCTCGTTTCCCGAACGTCTTCATCTTCAGCTGCTTCAATTCCATGTATTTGATTGTCCGTTTCTTTCTTCTCATTGTCCCTGTTTCTGCATACACTCGCAAAGTGATTATTCCTTTGGCACTTGGCACAGGTTTTATTAAATGCTGGGCACCTCCCACGACTGTGTTTATAACCACACCGATAGCAGGTTTTGACATGGGTTTCTTCCTTACTCACAGTTTTCATCTTTGCAGCACTGACACTGCCTTCTGCTTGAAGAACTTTGAACTGAGTCTTACTCGATTCTAAGGCCTTACACAAGTTAACAGCTTTTTGTAGATCTAACTCAGGTACTCGCAGCATTTTTTTCTGTGCTGCCTTGTTATAAACACCTAATACAACTCTGTCGCTTACCATTCGATCTTCTTCTAAATAGTTGCATGACTTCACACTTTTCTTTAATTCAGTTAAGAAATTATCAAAGCTTTGTCCTTCTTTCTGAACTATGTTGTTAAATAGAAAACTTTCAAAAACAATATTTTTCTTAGGAGCACAGCTCCTCTTAACAATCTCAATAGGAAGTTGCAAGGACGAGGCAATACTGCACAATCACTTTTAGACATTTTACTTTCTTTTGAAAGTCAATTATCTATTAATTGAAATACGTTTATTCACAAAACTTAAGATATTACATTTCATTTATATTAATAATTAATTATATCCTGTGTGGGTTGGCCGTTGTAGGATTTGCTCCTCTTCAACCCTGGGCTTCCTTCTTTCTTGCTGGTTCTTGCTTCTGCTTCTGGGTGTGTGTGATTTGGGTTCTTGCTTCTTTATTTTCTGCGTTGGAACGGTATCTGTAAATTAATAAGAGGTGGTGGAGTATTGGCTGTTCGTTTTAATAACGCTCATCGCGTTGTGAGGGGGGTATTTTCAGCAAGGTCGAGGAGGTTGTTTGGGAGATCTGGATACAAACATAATAAGAGGGCTGTGGGGGGGGGGTGCTTTAGTTTCCTGCGGAGTTTTCTGGGGATTCGGTTGTGGCGTCTGAGAGAAATTCGGAGGGTTACTTGTTCTATGGGGTTATTGCCGTTGAGGGTGCGGGTGATGTAAGATTATTGAAGTTTTTGAAGGCGGCGGCAGATGGGGGTGATGTCTGGGTTTTCGTGAATTAGTATGCTGGGGTATCGGAAGTCTAACTGAAAAATTCGACGGAAAATGTGTCGTACGCATTGGCGGATTTGTTCTAGGGTACGAGGTGGGAGGGAGGCGTAGATGGGGGCACGGTATTCGATTATGGGGCGGATGAAGCTGTTGTAAGTATAGTGGAGGATGCGGGAATTGCAACCTTGAAAGCGTCCTTGAATACGATGAAGCAAGTTGGAGCGTTTGCGAACTGTTTTGAGGGTTTCTCAGAGGTCTGGTAATAGAGAGCAGGTTTGAGAAAATGTGATTGCAAGATATTTTGCTTAATTTGAGAGGGGGATTGGCTGGCTATCGATTGAAAGATTGATGAGATGAGGGTTAAAACGTGGATTCCTGCACATGTTGGGGTGCCTGAGAATAATAGAATTGGATTTGTCGGCATTGAGTTCTATCCGCTACTTACAGGTCCAAGTGTGGATTATATTGAGGGCTGTTTGGATTTGTCGGGAGGCTAATTCAAAAGTGTGTTGGGAGGACCAGATGGCGGTGTCGTCAGCGAAAAGATTGGTTTTGGCTCTGGCTGGATCTGAGACTGGAAAGTCGTGGGAGTAAATAATGTAGAGGAGGGGGGACAGAACTGCTCCTTGGGGGACGCCGGAGTGGAGGTGAACAGGGAAAGAAAATGAGTTTTGGACTTTAACTCTGCAGGAGCGGTTGTTGAGAAATGAATCAACTAGTTTAATGAAGGCGGGATTGAGATTTAGGGCGATAAGTTTGTGGATAAGACCGTTGTGCCACACCTTATCAAATGCACGGTCTATGTCTAGAAAGACGGCGAGCGGGTACCGGTTTAGGTTGGCATTTTTGGTTGAATCGGTGAGAACCTCTAAGATGGGATTCATAGCGGATCGGTGGGGTCGGAAACCAAATTGTTTGGGGGGAGGAGGTTGTTAGATTTTAGGGTTTCTCTGAGACGGGAGGCCATGATTCTTTCAGGATTTTGTCCATGATGTTGAGAAGAGAAATGGGTCTATAAGAAGTAGGATTTTTGGGGTGTTTGCCGGGTTTGTGGATCATGATTGTGGAGGCGTTTCTCCGTGAAATGGGGAAGTACGAAATTTGCAGACAAGAGTTGTATATGGTTGAAAGGGCGTCAGTGGCTGAATCGGAAAGATTTTTAAGAAGTAAGGATTTTATTTGGTATAGGCCGGGTGCTTTGGTATTTTTAGAACTTGAATGAGGGCTCCGATCGCTTCGGGGTTAGTGGGGTCCATCAGAAAATCATTTTCGGGAAGTGGGTCGTTGGGGAGCTTTAAACGAAAATGGGCGGTGGAGCGAGTGGTTTGGTTGAAAAGGCGTTGATTGAAGGAGAGATCTTCGGGGCCTTGTTGGATGTTCTGGAGGGTTTGGGCGAAACAGTTGGCTTTATCCTGGGGGTTATTTAAGATGATGTTATTGGAGTTGAGATGGTGGACGGTTTGATGTTTAGCCGGTGAGAGATTGGAATTTGGCCCAGAAAGATTTCCCGTCACGGTAATTTAGAGATTGGCAGGTATTGACCCATTGGGTTAAACGAATTTCGTTTATATCGCGGAGCAATTTGTGAATTAAGTCGGTTGAAATTGGTTTTGAAGATGGGAAGGCGAGTTTGAGAATAATCATGATAGGCTCGCCGTTTTTGGCGGATGAGGTCGAGAATGCGTTGGGGAGGGAGTTCAATGTGTGGGGATGCATTTGGTCGAACATGGAGCGTTCTGGCTTGAAGTATAAGGGAGGTGAATTCAGAGTTGGTCTTAGATGGTGGCTGACATTTCTGTTGGAGTAATGGGGGCAAGATTCTGAGAAATAAATTCTTGAAAATTGTTCCAGTCGGCATTGGGGTAGTGAAAGATTGTGGCAAAATCTGGTGGAGGCTGGGGGCCAGGGAAAGATAGATTTGAAATTACGGGGAGGGATCAAAAGTAACTGTTGTGTCGATGGAGGAATCGGGGTTTGTGAAGGGGGTTAGATTGTCGGTGGCTAAAATGTGATCAACGATAGAGCACCCGTTATGGGTTATGCAAGTAGGAAGATCGCTTCGAAGGCGGGCGAGGGGGAAATTATCTATGTTTATTCAAGATATTAACAATGAAAATTTAATTCATTTTTACAATTTAAAAAATCATCGAGAAGCAGTAAGTGTCATTAACACTAAGCATTTTTTGATTGCTATCGAAAATATGAAACATTTCTTTGCTAATCGTTTTAGAGAGGTGTCATTTTTGTAATATTCACTTAGGTAAATACTAACGAAATAAATTTTAAAGCGTTCCAGAAGGCTGATACAGCTCAATTTGAACTTCAGTTAATACCTAGATTTGAGATCAAAAGATGTTTGGTCTTCAAAATTTACATTTTTACAAACAGAACTAGAAAAAAAAAAAGAAACGTTGGCAGTAGATCATAAATGGACAGAACTTTCAAATTCTCAAAAGGAAGATCAAATTATATTCGAAATATGGAATAGCCTTCCTGAAAGTTACAATCAACTTAAGCTGGTATCTCTTGACAATTTTAGGTTCCATATATTATTGTGAACACATGATAAGCAACATTAACATCCTTAAAAGTAAATTAAGAGCCCAGCTCAACGACGTTAATCTTGAAATTTGTCTAAAACTAAGGACTTCAAATTACGAGCCTGAAGTAAAACAAATCTTGTTCACTCGCAAAAATCTCGTTAATGTTTTCGCTCATTTTTATTAAATTGTTTGCCTTGAATATTTATTTGTTTGTTTGCTTTACAATATGTGAAAATAAATGTATAGAACAATTAAAATGTTATTGATATCATTAAATAAATTAAATTTGTGAATACAAATATGTTTTCTATACTACCATCCTTGTAGCTTTTTGTAAGATTTTTTTAAAATTCTTAAGGAAAAATGGCTCTTAAAACAGGTTGCCGACCCCTAACTTAGGGGAATCTCATCTTTTGAATTCAAATATTTAGGACGATAGTTTTCGCAGATATAGTCTGCCAAGCCAGGTTCAATATGTTCATGGCGTCCAAAATTGTACCTTGAACATTGATTCACATCTTGCATTTGAACGTTTCATAGCAACATCTCTTTTCTGTAAGCTTGTGTACGGCTCTATATGACACCCTCGTCCATCGGTTGGTGGAAAAAGGCAAGCTTAATGTTGCGTAATGAAATTGACGTATATGCTGGGTTATTACCCACAAGCAGAAAGATTTTTTGGTTATAGCAGGACTTGGGGTCACCTCCACAATATGAGGGGCAGCTCCCAATGGAATTTGGTTCGGATATAATGGACTTTTAGCGAATTATTAGTCCAATACCAGCGAAAATCCATATAACCGAATTCATAATATCCAATTCTATTTACATAGGTTTAAATGAGTCTTTAGTCGGGACTCTGGTAATCGGGGACTATACTGTATTAATTGTTAACATTTATAGTTATAGTTATAGTTAGGCAAACAGCACACTCGATCTTGATTTTGAACTTGGCTCTGGTCTTCTATTCCAAAACTTGCAATAGCGGGGAATTTATGAGTTCAATTTGCTCATTCATTAGAGGTGTATTGGTTAATGCTTGTTTGTGTTTCTAACCCTCTGACCTATGTACGAGGTGTGTAAATTAAGTAACGACACTGATTTTTTACAATTTTTTTATTCACGTAAAATTACAATTCAACATTGTTTTCTTCAAAGTAACACAGCGCTGGAGACGGTTCTACCACTCCTCATAGTAATGCTGGAACTCAAGTACTGGAATAGTCTTTAGCTGGCCGGTTATAGCCGTTTGAATGTTTTCCAGTGTCCCAAAATGATGTCCCTTGAGGTGATTTTTCAGTCTCGGGAAGAGGAAGAAGTCACAAGGACTCAAGTCGGGCGAATAAGGAAGCTAAGGAGCCACAGGAATGTTTTTACTGGCCAAAAAACCATTTAATGAAATTGCTGTGCGACAAGGCGCATTGTCGTGATGCAACACCCAGTTGTTCTTGATGTTTGATCTCACACGCATCACTCTTTTTCGAAGTCTTTCAAGAACCTCTATGTAAAAGTGTTGATTAACCATTTGGCCTTGAGGTACAAACTCTTTGTGAACGATTCCCTGGCTATCAAAAAAGCAAATCAGCATGCATTTATCTTTGACATGCTCATTCTTGCTTTTTTTGACTTTGGAGAGGTTGAAGTGTGCCATTCCATGCTGGCGCTTGGTTTCTGGGTCATACTCAAACATCCAAGACTCGTCACCAGTAATGACACGTTCCAGACAACGGGGATCTTTTTCAATCGATTCCAAAAAATCAAGGCACCTTTCCCTTCTGATGTCCTTTTGGTCCTGCGAAAGGTTTTTCGGATACATTTTTGCGCAGAATTTTCTCATCCCCAATTCATTCGTCAAACTCTGGTGGTGTGAGTCAAATTCATCTCTTCCCCGATCATTTTGACTGCCAACCGACGATCTGAACGCACAAGATGCCGGAGTCTGTCGGCATTTTCATTGGTTCTTGAAAATGAAGGCCTTTCGCTGCGAGGTTTATTTTCAATCGACTCTCCTCCTTCTGAAAATGCCTTAAACCACCGAAAAACCTGGGCCCTTGGCAAAACACTGTCTCCGTAGGCTTACCGTTTTGCAAAAGTTTCCGTTACGCTGTGGTCAGGTTTGAAGCAAAACCCGATAGCACACCGTTGCTCGAAATTGATGTCACTCGTTTTCATAACGCACTAGAAAAAACTGTCACAAAAAAATTGCTATGGACAACCAAATGACTCTAGCGGGTTCAAACTCGTACTGAAGACGTATCACATGTTCACCTGCCGCCCCTTCCACTCCCGCATCCCCAGTATTGTCAGATCGAACGCTACCCTACAAGTCTTATTACTTAATTTACAAACCTCGTATATGTATTCATGTTTTCCATCTCTACCCATACATAACCATTTCCACGGGCGCTCTTTGTGACTTTGTTTTCAGAAGTTTGCCGACTGTATCTTTTTATTGCTGCATTTCCTTTGTCACTACAGTAGCAAGGTCCTTTCCCGATGTATTTCATGTTTGGTTCTAAGTTTAAAGCTAGGCTGTAGCTCCAGTGCTGTTATTTAAGAGTTTGTGCGTTGCGCTACATCTGTTCAACTTGGTTTATAATATTTTTATGGACATTTAATGTTTTTTTGGCCCTTTCCGGTCCACTTTTGTCCATTCAGGGTCTACTATTGGCCTGTCCCGTGTCGTGTGCTTTCTGAGTTTCTCGGGTGCTTTCCTGTACGTAGCACATTTCATAGTAGCAGCTCGGTGCCCCGCTTCCCCGCACTCGTAGCAATAGGGTTTAAATTGTCTCCCCTTACGAATGTTGTTACTTCCCCAGTGTTATGTGGAACCAAGTTCATAGATCATGGTTATCGTCCGTTCCATCCAGTGGTTCCCTCTGTTGTCTACAATAGGCGGGCCCTACTGCGGGGACTTTGTATTTATCTCCCCTAAAATTCTAGCTTCTCTCGTTTTGGCCCTTACGTCATTTAGTATCCTGTCCACCGTCTCTCCGTAGTCGGCCATATTTATATTGGGGAGATATAACATCAATACACCGCACAATTTTTAAAATGAAAACACACGTAACCTTGTCCCTTGTCCACTTTTAGCACTGCTACCTTTTTGTTCAGAAAGAATAACGCTACACCCCATCTCTCGTTCTTTAACCATTCACTCCGTTTCACTAATTTCTTATTTGGCTCAGCAACTATCAGAATGTCTATAACCATTTGTTTTGCCGTAGCATATGCAAGATCGTGTGCCCCTCGCGCCTGCTCCAGATTTGTCTGTAATACCTTAAGACCCAGAAGCAAAAGGAGTGTCGTGCCTTGTACTTCTACTTAGTGTACGTATTCGCTTCTCTCTCTCCTCTTCTATCACCTTCCTGAAGGAGAGGCATTTAATTTGTTGTGCAGTACGACTCATTTGGACAGTCTTTTGCCTTATGTACCTCTGTTCAGCAGTTTATGCACTCATTGCTTCGACTGTTTTGCGTTTTGCATTCCATTGTTTTATGCCCATACTCTAGGCAATTGTAACACCGTGCAACATAGATCCTTTCTTTTACTCCGCAATTAACCCACCCCACCCTAACTTTCTTGCCTTAATAATAGGATGCGCCTTTTGTCTTGGCATTTCCATGGTTGCTGTTTCTTCCTCGTATCTCCCCGCTCTAATAGACTCTATTTTAATTCTTTTTCTTCTGCCCCGGATTCCCTCATTATTATTTTATTTTATTGATTTTACTCCTATTTCCCTTATATCAATCCCTTGTTTTATGTCATTTAGGAGGTGGCCATAACTTTTCTCCTCAGCTTTTACCGTAATGACTCCCTCTGTCTTTTTCTCTTTGGTTGTCTGCGTCTTCAATCCTATTCTGGGATATTAATTTTTATTTTAATCTTACTGTTTGCAAATATATACTTACTAAGTTTCCTCACATAATCAATCACACTTCTCTCATATCATTTACCCCACCCTTTTCATCAATATGCATCGGGAGTATATACGATGCACTACTATTTTCTTCCACCGTTTCCTTGCTGGTTTTCGTTGTCCCACTATACAGGGTGTATCAGAAATACGTAAAATGTTTAAACCAGTAATAGATTGGCTCAAGTAGAATTCAATGGTACTAGTTATTCATTTTTCAAAAATCTTTAAGTTTATTTTTTGAATTAAAAATAAAATAGAATTTTGTTTGAGAACTGCTGAGAATACATAGAAAATGCACTTAAGGCTGATCTAACCCAAGTGCAGATTTCAAATCTGCCCCTTTCTTTTGGCTATAACGCAACCAACAATACAGCTTGTCTTACTTCTATATTGCAGGGGTTGAACTGTCTACCTGTTTTCGTACCATTATTTTACGACTTCAAAGAACGATAAATCAACGTGGGCAATAAACAAATAGTAAACGTGCCTTGTGGTAGATATAATAATGTTTTTTC
>JABXWE010103240.1:0-25751 GCA_014611495.1 Limonius californicus | reverse complement strand
AGCGATAAAAAACGCTAAAACGGCCCTTGTTCTCGGATAGCAAGTAAAATCGTAGGCCCCGTGTCCAAGTGTTGTTGGGAACGTCAAAAGAACCCTCAAACAGGCTAAATTTCCAGGTGTGGTAGGATCGCTCCCTGGCGTCGGTGGTTAGCCATAGTAGCAGAAATAGGCCGACGTTAAATAAAAAATAAAACAAACAAACAAACAAACTTTGTAATTCACAAGTATAGTGACGTTTGTTTCTGATTTTTAGTTGTCGGTATAGTTGGTTGCATACACAATAGGCGAAACTGACGCGTTTTTTTTAAGTATACATAGGCTATGTATACTAAAAAGAAAAATTCCCTGTATATAGGCTCCATCCTATCTAACTTACAAACTCTCTAAGTACGCAACAGGCGTGTAGCTATCGCATAAATACAGTAGTGACCGCCTCTAATGAACCCGGTTGTATTTAACTCTCGTTTATAATGAACCATTATAGATGACCGAACAAATCGTTTGTTAAGTTCAGTGGAAATTTTTTCGCTTTTAATGAACTCGCGTATATTGAACTTTCGTATATGAGGTGGGACAAATATGAAACGGGAAACTAACTGTTCCCAAATCATATCCGAATTGTAGCTGGAACTTTCAACTACACATAGCTAAAACGGCATCCTGTCAGAACTTGCGTGGTAGGCTGTGAATGCGAATGAACAAGCTAGTGCAGCTGTCACATGTGACACAAGTCAAACATGGAGCAGAGAGCGAACATTAAGTTTTGTTGCAAATTGGGGAAAACGGCCACGGAGACATTCGAGATGTTGAAAACGGTGTACGGCGATGAGGCCATGTCCCGTACTCGCATTTTCGAGTGGTTTGCAAGATTTCGTGAAGGTCGGCAGGACCTTTACGGTGATCAGAAGCCGGGTCGTCCGATCACAACGAGAAACCCCGTAACGATCGAAAAAGTCCGACAACTTGTGGTGGCTGATCCACGACTGACACTGAGACTGATGAAGAAGGAGTTGAGTATTAGCCGTGAAACCATTAGAACCATTTTGGAGAAGGATTTGAAGAAAAGGAAGGTCTGTGCGAAATTTGTCCCGCACAATTTGACCGCTGAGCAAAAAGCGCATCTAGGGGACACCTCCCGCAACTTCATTGCAACAGCCAACAATGACCCATATTTTCTGTATTCAATTGTTACTGGTGACAAGTCGTGGTGCTTCCAGTACGATCCAGAAAGCAAGAGACAAAGCATGGAATGGCTATCGAAGACGTCTCCCAGGCCAAAGAAATTCCGTCTCCAAAAAATGAAAGTGAAGACCATGCTGATCACTTTCTTCGACAGTCAAGGCATCATTCACAAAGAATTTGTGCCACAGGGTGTCACCGTCACTAGTTTGTACTTCAAGGGTGTCATGTCGCGTTTACTAAAACGCATTCGACATGTGCGACCGCATTTGACAGCCTCCGGCAAGTGGCACCATTTACACGACAATGCCCCTGTGCATTCTGCCTTGATTGTGAAGACGTTTTTGGCGACAAGAAATGTCCCAGTCTTAGAACATCCTCCCTATTCGCCGGATCTGTCTCCAACGGACTTAATGCTGTTTGCTCAGCTGAAATTGACCCTCAAGGGAAGGCGCTTTGACGACGTGGAAGACATTCAACGGAATGGACAAGTTTAAGCAGGCTTTCCGCGACTTGTATCGTCGATGTCAATGGTGCGTAGAAGTCGAGGGAGATTACTTCGAAGGACGCTAGAGGTATTTTCACCTATGGCTACCGCACATGCTTTGTATTTGAACAATCCCGTTATATATTTGTCCGACCTCGTATAATAAACCATATTTTAGGTTTTAAACTGTATAATGTGTCGCTTGTAATACTTTATTACCCGGGAATCGTAAAATAGGAATTCCCAAAAAGTCCCTTTGTTGTGCTGATGAATTTGATGACGATGATGAACTCCTGTTAAGCGAATGGCGCAAGAGGACTGATCTTGACAATGTTGACAATAATGGTAATACTTTACCTCTTATTGTGGATATAGATATTAATTTTGAAGATTATATACGTGTCAATGAAGATGTTGTATGTGCAGAATGTCAGATGACGATATTGATGGTTTTGTGCGTTCAAAATTGAAACTAATAATTAATACCAGTGCCAGCGAGGCTGAAGCTAGTGCTGCTAATACGTCATCACCGCAAATGCCGATTGTAAAAATTGTGCAAAACCTAGGTGTTGTAGGTAATTTTCTACAAATGCATAGTTCTCCAGATTACATTTTGAACAGCATGGCTAATACAGAAATGTATTTGAATGACACAGTCTAAAATAAGCAACTACTTAAAGTAATCTGATAAATAATAATTCACCTATTTACGTACATACAAGTAAATGTATTGTTAATTTTTCCTCAACATTTTCAATATACAATACATTTTTGGTTTGTACGATTTTTTATTAAATTTATTTCTTTGTTACTTACATATAAAGAATTTCGGCTATAATGAACCATTTTTGGTGGTCAGTAGTGGTTCATTATAACCGGACACTACTGTATTTATTATTTTAAAGAAGATCCCAAATTGCCCATATTCTCGCAATGAAATTTGTTGTCCTTTCGCAAGAATTTTGGGTGTAGCGCATATCTGGAATACAATTGTACAGGGTGCTCAACTTTCTTGTTGGACTTAACAATCTGTACTTTTCCGCTACAGTCACATACACATGAATCTGCGCTTTATGTGATGGTAATGGTTTGGAGAAAAGGAACTGATACACGACAATATTCAAGCCACACACGTTTTGATACAACCCAGTTTACAAGTCGTAGTTTACCTTACTTCTGTTTAAGTAAAACATTAATAGTTCTTTGTGATTAAATGTCATACGAATTAAAATGGATATCAAGGACAAGTAGATATGATTTTCATTTAAGGTGTCTATTATATGGTTCCTAATATATAAAAATTAAGTTGAACTATGACTTTTACTTAAGTGAATCACCCCGCATATAGATTACCAGTCGATATTCAAATACAGACTGTTTATTACTGAAATTTAACTTTCCCAACACTTTTTCACATATTAAATTATTGTTGTGGTCATTTAAATTTGCTTCAATCTCTCTGACTGCAATTCCACTTTCCTTTCTTTTTTTGGGACAACTAACTTGGTAGGTTCACCGTTTCGATACATATGGGCCACTTTCCTTTCTTTTTTTGGGACAAATAACTTGGTAGGTTCACCGTTTCGGTACATATGGGCATGTGGTAGAAATATTATGGGATTATGGGTCACCATACGCACACTGAGATGACATGCATATGGGGGCGGGAAAGCGGCACCAATTGGCAATAAATAAATAAATCCCTGACCTTATTCACGTTCACAACCGGTTGATTGAGATGTGGGGATTGGTTTCCTTTTCCTTGTTATGGACTTGAATTTGTTCAAATATGAGCAAGTTACATATTTTATCTTTAATCATTTTTCGCCAAACAATTTCAAATAAATTACAGCAACCAGGAAATCGAATAACTCAACCTATTTTCTTCCTGCATCCGCTTATTTTAGAACGTTTCTAGAATAGCCAATTGAAGTTCTAAGAATAACAGAGACATTAAAAAATTTAGGTCACTAAAATTAGAAAATGCTCTTCAAAATTGACGAATCCGTCTAGTTTCTGTTGGAAAATCTATTCCTTGGTGTGTTTCCAGAAGTTTAAATAAATTTTCACCATACTTTACTTTTATTACTTAGTGCTTAAGTTACGAGATACCATACTGTCTGTAAAATTTGATTTTAAAATAGTATATACTACCGCATTACTTAGTTTAACATTAATAATTTCCATAACTGAATGCCTACTTTTACATATTAGTTTTGTAATAGGGATTTATGCAATTCAATTAACTTAAATATACATTCCTACCACATATACTTAATCCGGAAATACTAATAGAATTATGACAAATAGCTGCTCCAGTTTTATTTTCCTTTCCCATAATATCTACTACGCCCTATTTCAGCGGCTGGCACATAAAGTAAATGGTAGTGGTTTGCATGTTCTGCATTAACTGTATTTACATCTCTATTAAACCGGCAATTTGATATGTAAATGCAACACATTTGCCGTAAAGTAAACGCTTGTGGTTATTTTGCCAAATTATGGTGGGCGAGAAGGATTTAAATACACTGTAGACTGTGGGCGGGGACCCGTTCATGGTAATATGACGTTTACATGCATAAATGTAAATAATGCAATGCAATCAAATGATGACGTTCGTAAGCCGCTTACCAAAAAAGATATCTAAAAATACACATTGTTTAAGCATGTGGAAGGTTTCTACAAGACAGTGGTGGAATGCATGACTATTAATTTTGTAAGTAAAGTGGCCCAGACAGACAGTAATTTGTTTTCTCAATTTTTTCTCAATAAGCTTGTAACAACCGTTCTGGTTGCAAGATTATTAATTATAGTTCAACTCACTTAAGACGAGCTCGGATTCCACTAGATCCTGGACATAAGTAAAGTTTACAGATGACATATTCGGAATTACATTGTTTACTGTATTGCATTTCCCGCTAGAGAAATCATTCACTTTGGCATAATTCTAAAATTTATGGCATTCCTCCGACACTTTTTTTTTGATTAAATTCTTCTAGTGACGAAGCTTTTTTGTATGTTTGTAGACGTAATTTCGGGTATGAAAGATTAAAACAGCAAAAACAATTATCCATCAACAACGTATTTAAATCAATCAAATATCATCATTTATATATGTGGAAGCCTGATGGCACGATGGTATTTTACCCGGACAAACTCGGGTTCGGATCCTACTGAGGGTTGAAAAAACAGCTCCCAATAGTAACGGTAGGGCCTCAACGGGATGAAGCGATTAATCGTTGCGTTACATTTAACGACTATGGAAAGTAAACAGTAAGATGACATATACAGTGTGATTGTAAATGATTGAGGACAGTTTGAATTTACCGCCACAAATTTTAGTGTATTTCACATGTTGGTTGTGGCTACATTAATATAGAGGCGGGGCTTTTTATAAATACATATTTCATGGTCGCCGTATTTATGATTTCTGCTGTTCCTCACCATTTTAATTTTTGTTATTTGCTTTACCTTTATATCAAAAAATAGTTCTTTTCAGGACTATCTTTTAAACATAATTTCTTGTTTAGGTAAGTTTCACAAAGATTTTGACTTAGCTTTGTTAAGTAACCCTACTTTACTTTTTATAACACAAGATGCCTTTTACAAATGAACAAAACGCTTTTATCTTAAAAGCACATAACCGCAGTGGCACTAGTCAAGAAGATGGATCGACTTATTCCTTGTAATCTTGTATCGAGCAGTTTAATCAAGAATATCCTGAGCTCGTCATTTCTCATAAATTGTTTGCTCAGCATAGAGATAGAATTGTCGATCGATTTGAAACTAAAAATTGTATTTGTAAGGGCAAATCCACTGGACGACCAACAGTTTTAACACAAGAGGTTGTTGATGATGTTGCACAGCGTATTGAAGCAAGTCCCAATAATTCAATTCGACAATTATCCTCTCAAGTAGAGGTAGGTGTGTTTAATTTACCTTGTAATTTTAGTTACAAATTTTTTATTTTAGGTTTATCATACAGTTCTGCCACGAAAGTTTTGAGTAAAACCTTGAGAATTTATCCTTACAGAATAACAGTTACACAGCAAATATTAGCTACCGATTATGAACGAAGAATTCAGTACTGCCGTTGCTTCAGCGAAAACTCGAATAATGATGATATTTTAGATGTGACATTCATGTCTAACGAGGCTTCGTTCCATTTATCGGGATACATTCATAGCCAAAAATATAGAATGTGGGCAACTGAAAACCCTCATAATTTTGTAGAATCCAGTTTGCATCCACTGAAAATTGGAATTTGGGTAGCAATGTCAAGGCGACGAATTATAGGTCCAATATTTTTTAATGGGACGATCGATGCAGAACGATAGCGCACCCAAATATTAGAAGTTTTTATAAATCAGTTACATGACGATGAACTACAGACGGGATATTTCCAGCAAGATGGAGCTCCACCTCATGTTGCTTACGCTACATTAGACTAACTCCGGCAGTTTTTTGGTGACACGTTAATCAGTAGAGATCGTTGGCCACCTCGTTCGCCCGACTTAACCCCATTAGACTTCTATTTTTTGGGTGATTTGAAAACCAAAGTTTTTAGAAATCGACCTTAGAAGAATTGCAAGAAGCCATTGTGCAAGAAATAAACAACATAGATCAGCATAAATTGCAAAAAATATTTTCTAATGTAAAAAAAGAGTTGATTTGTGTTTGAATGCCAACGGTGGGCATTTTAAACAATTGTTGTAAAATACTGTTAAATTAAACTCGAATATTTTCACTTATTGTTAAGACGAAATTCTAAATTTTTTGTGTATTAAATTGTTTTAATTAAAAAGATAAAACTATTGATTAAAATCGTTATTAACAATTAATTTATATCTCAGTTATCCCTATTTGAGACGCCACTGATGATAAATAAACAGCTCACAGGTTTACTATATTTGCTACCAACATGACAATAATTTCTTATGGCGGTAAATTCAAACTAGCCTCAATCATTTACAATCACACTGTATTATACAATCCGTATACAATCCATCCCTGTGTGGAAAACAACAGTAAACTACCACATCGAATAGATTTCCCTAGTACAGTGAGCACGCACTAATCAGTACAGACGCCATATTCCCGTGCATACTCGTCCATTACATTCCATTCGAGTAGGGCAGACTTAACGGGTAAATATTTGCTGATCCAAAGATTATGGGTTTCAAGAATATTTTATTAACTAATTGATGAATACACAATCAAGAACCTAAACACAATCGGAATGTCTTAGATTAAATTGACAGTTGCGCTATACCGATTGAGAACACATCTTCTGTGCTTGCGCCGTCAAATTTATAACATTTAATGAAGTACAGGCATGTGACGTCACGCTTGGCGAGAACATAACCTTAACGTATATTGTTACGTCAATATGACATGTCTGTGATTGCGTCAGTGTGACGGATTTGGTGTGGTTATGGGAAGTTGACAATATCCATAATTGTTGTTTAATTGAGCGCGATCTAGGACGCGCTTTTCCAAGCATCTCTTTGCAGTCAGGCAATATTTGGCCCATTTGTACACCTTCAGCTAAGAATTTTGCCTATCTGAGGTAATTCCAACGCCAGTAGTGATTTTTCTCGTGTCACACATCGCAATGGTGGCACGAAACCTACGGCTTTACTTCTTATCCGATAGAAGGCGCATTTTCAGATTTTTCCCCGCTAGAAAAATCTCACCGACCTCAGCCGGTTTCAAACCTGCGTCCCTTGGATCTAAAGAAAAGTGCGCTAACCACTAGACCACCAAGGTCGCAATATCCATGATTAAACATTGTAGAAATACCTAAACGAGGTTATGTTTAGTCTCGAACCGCGACACTGCATGCCCACCACCAACATAATTGTACAATGAGGTTATGTTTTTGCAGATAGACAAAATTCTTAGTTAGGGTGTACAATGGGCCAAATGTGGCCTAAGTGCATAGAGATGCTTGGAAAACCGCGGCCTAGATCTCGCTCTTTCAAATACAATACAAACTCCGCAACAAATATTTATCGGCGCCATTTATGGGTTTGCGTGCTACAATTACTTAGTCATACATTTTAATGTAAATGAAAGGTTAAATAAACAGTATCTATATGAATGTGTTAGTCTGCAATTGTAATTAACAAAGAAACTGTAATAAATAGTCTACAGCTAATGAGCGGCAAAGATTTTGTCAGCTCTGCAATTTTCGGATTTATCTGTATAATGGGGAAATTTATACAGTACAGAATATTTATCATCATTATGATAAAGTGCACTTAATATTCTTGATATTATTGGACCGACTTTACCGTGTATGATCTAAGACTTTAAGTAACGAAACGTCATTGTTAAAATTAAAATTATAGAAGCCCACGACAATATTCTTTACCAATTATTAATCTGGCATCTCTAATTATAGAATGCATTTTGTATATACAGGAGGTTTTAATATTGTGTATGAAAGCTACTTGATCTTAAATGATGATGATGATGATGAAATACAAATACAAAATTTAATTTTTAGATCCGGTTTATAAGTATAGAAATCCAAGGAAGCATTTCCCATATATTCGCAATTATTTACCAAAATTACGTAAACCACAACTTTCTTACTTTTAGAAATCAACGCACGTGTGAAGTTATTAATATAGTAATAGAAGCACATGTAGTCGTGGTGGGTGGATCTTTTTGGCAAAAGTTACTTCTTTCACAGTCGTTATATGTATTTCATACGGACAGAAATCTTACATGTGCCAAATGGATAAAGTTATACTCGTGGAAATGTTGTATAAGGCCATAAATGTGACAACTTTCGCAGGTAACAAATATATTTTTGCAACTAACGTTTTATAGTTCTGTAGTAACGTTAATACGCACGTTTTTCTGTTTTCTCAAAATTAACACTTTTAAAGAATACCATGAAGTGGCAATCTCTTACCCTCAAATATATTACTTAGTATCTACATCTTTGAAAAACATACCAATGATAGTTTCCTTGGAACCAGAGGACAGATTGTGTACGTCGTAAAAAATAGACGCATAACTAGGCATGAAAACTATGAAAATGAGGCATTTAAAACAGAAAAAAGGTCAAAAAGAAGCAATTTAATCCATAAGACTGTAAAAATAAAAAGAGTATAAAATACAAAATTTGTATTTAAAACTAATTATTTTCAAAATTTTCCATAATAAAAGATTGTCCTTTATCTGACTGCCAGTAGCGTATAGTAATTTGTAAGTTAGATTACCTTTATTGCAAGTGATTAGACTACCCGCAGTATAAAATTACCACCTTTTGTGGCAACACCAAATTTGCAGTAAAAATATTTTTTAGTTCGGAAGTATAAACAAATTTAGGCACCATAAAAAGCGGTTTATAAAATAGGCAATCATTCAGAATTATGGTAAATCTAGCCTAATAGGTAAAAACAAGTAGGGCTCAAAATACTCAAATTTTTGGGAAACGCATTTATATTTAACTATAATGTGTGTGCCAATAACGGTATCGAATAGGCATTTGCCCTAAAATCCCCCCTTTACCTGGAACCTGGAATTGCTCAGAATATGTTATAGTAAAGAGAAAAGACTTTAGAGGCAAAACAAAGTAGAACTCAGCAAATCACTTCATAAACATTTGAAAAACTGCTGTATTATCGAATGAAGTCCAATATAAAATATCTGGTTTGCCATTACACAAATCAAGAAAGTGGTATGGTTATATGAAGGATTGAACAGGGACGGTACTTCAGGTAAATAAACTATGTTGCCATCTTCAGTAGGAATTGATAAACTTAGGCTATCTAAAGTAACTTTGGAATAACCGAGGAATATCTCTCAGGTTCTTCACAAAGTCTGGGAATGTTGGAAGAATGTTTTAAAACGATTACTTTCAGAACGCTGTATAGTAAAATACGAAAGGTTGTATAGTAAGTAAATGACATGTAACAGTGTGTATTTAAAAATACAGCAGTTGTTAAAATGGCGCACTTGGAAAGGTTATGAAAGCCGCTTAAGATTTTTTTCTTCAATTTCAGGAGATAGAAAGTCAGTAGCTACAAAAGCGACTTTATTCCGGTTTGCTAATCTGACGCCGTCCAAAAAACTTGAATACATTTATGTTCATTGACGCTACTCAAACGCGGATTTACAAATAGTTATATTTTAATTTATTATTATTATTATTTATTTTAATTGCTTTTACCAGTACAATTCATCAACAGCCTTTCACGTCCCACTGCTGGGCACTGGCCTCTTCTCCGTCACGTGCTTTTCCTCAGCGCTAAGGTAGAAACACGGGAGACCTACAGTTTAACATCGAATCCGAACGACAGAAACACGGGAAAAGGATTTTTGGCATTAAGATCTCACGGTTGCCGATCGGATGTAGTAATTTTATATGGTGGGTTGCAGCACAAGGTTTTATGTGTGGTAATACCAGTCCGCGGGAATTTTTAAATTCGAGTTATCCAGTGGAAGAAGGAACTACAGGAGGACCTACGCTGCTTGAATATTAGAGGATGGGAGGATCGAGCCAATCATAGAAAAGAAAGTTACAAACCAAGCCATAGGCCTTCTAGGCCTCTAGAGCTACTATATATAATACCTACCGGCAATCGAACCCAAGACAATTGACGTTTTCCCAGAAAGCGAGCGGTCTGTATAAACTGAGCTCCCACCACACTCCCGATATAATTAATTTAAAAACTTTCAGTTTATACTATATTTTAAAATTATAAGTCTCATTTCCACATTTCCTCAAATCCCACTTCAACTACCACTCTTGGACCTCTCATCCACTCTCACCACTTTATATGGCAGCATAGATAATATTTTTGTTATTTTATCAGGCCAAAGTGAAGTTAAACGGAAATACATTTTTAGTTGTAATAATCTGCAGTTTGTTGATGCATGATTTAAATATAACATAATATAAACATTTATACATAAACTGTGACTGAACGAATGAATACCTCCTTCAAGCAATATAAAATAAAATGTACAAACAAAATTATTATCAAAACCGAATAGTTTTTTCTTAATTGTTTAAGATTATAAAATACTGGGGTGCAATACGATGTTATTATATAAAGTTTCTTCTGTATGTCCTGTATTATTTCAAACATTTTTTATTGTTATAAGACCTAATATTCTAGTGTCGTCAAAGTTCTTTACCAAATAGATATCCATATAAATCGTTTCAATACAACTGTTGCCACAGAAATAATTTGGAATTAAATAAAACAGGAAATGTAAATTAAATATAACAGGTACATTTTTCTAAATTACGAAACATGTTCCGAACTTACCAGATGCTCTCACCTAAATAAGGGAACAAACTTACGCAATTTACCTTTATCTTAACGATTGCAACACCTTGTAGATTCGAAAAATAAAACAAGCTCCTAAGAGCCCATACTTGGTTATATTATGGTAGAGAATTCAGTGGGTGTGAAATTATCTGCAATAATTTACAACTGCAAAGGTGTAGAATGTGGAAATTCTTTAAATGGTGCGCACAAGCGCCCACGTTGCCATTTTAATCATATGTGTAAAGTAGTAACCAATTATGACATTGGAAAGTGGAAGTGCTATTACTTTCAGGTTATGATCTAATCTGATCTGATCTAATACTGATTTAATTATACAAGAAGTTAGTTAATTATAAACAACACCAGTAATCTATTCCATCATCTTAATGATTACTTTAATTATACATATTTTTCCTTGGGGGATCCTATGGGTAGAATCAACGTATCACGAAGAAGTTTTAGATTAGGCTTAACTGTTTAAATAGGGCTTAATAAGAGAATCCACAGTGTTCAATTAATACTACAAACTTGTGTTCAATTGTGTTATTTATATGCTAGTTCTTGGTCTATGGCATACCAGACCAAATTTTGCTATATACCTGTTGTTTAAGGGGCTACTTAAGTGACCCAAAACATGCTAAAATTAGCGTTTTCTAATGTGTTTAAATTATTTAAAAAATCATAAGACTCTTGATACAAAAAAATTGCCAAAGATAAGTTTGGCATTAATTAAAATGGCAGGTTTAAGGCTTGTAGGCTCGACATTTTTTAATAGTTATTTGTATACTTAGGCCGCGAAATCATTCTTTAACGTACCGAGAGGAAGATTGCCGCCGAGGCCGCTTGCGGCCGAGGCAAGGCAACCTCGAGGACGTTAAAGAATGACGCGGCCGCACTATACACAACATTTTTTGTGCAATTGTGTAGAATCCTCAATAATTATTGATGAAATTTTAAAAATTATAATTTTCGGCGTAAATAGAAAAACGGTCGGCTTTCATGTTACCATGGAAATGAGATAAATAATAAATAATTTCTAAAAACTGTCCATTCTCATGCGTCAAAATAAATATATAAGTGACATTTAGTTTAATGGCCGTCATTATAACAACGGCCGCGAAATTAAATTTTGCGGCCTGCATGGCGTACTCGAAGTTGTTACTTCGCGTACAATTTGCACAAAAATATATTTTTATTACCTATTCTAGAAATTGTGCTCAAATCCGCGGAATTTGCTGTTAGACAACCCTACAGTAGTTTTTAAAATTTCCTTTTTTTGTGCAAAATAAGATCTCTACGTCTCTAGTGAAACACAGAACTTGAGGACGAACATAAAATAAGATAGCCATATCGAACGCTTAAAATAAATACCATTTCAATGCCGAATAAAACTATTAAAGTTTTTTTTGAATGGTGCAATTTGCCATAGTCTGGGGACCAAGGTTGTTACAAATGTTCTATTGCGAAATTAGATAGGTAGAATAATACACATATCCTACAGAACTACATTACCTTAATAATAATATATACATATAAAATAAAGCTGTAAAACACAATTTGTAGAAATAAAGGCCCCAATATTCATTAGACCAACTTGTCTCATAGAATCTCAGGAAGAAAAAATTCAGGTTAATTTATTTTCTTATTTAATTTGTTTCTTATATTTGAGTGAACTAACCTATACCAATTTGTGAATGAAGCTTATATTCAGATTTTAATGCTAGGTTATTTAGTTCAGTATACTTTCTTTTTGCTATTTCCCACGCTGCACCTAGATAGATAATAACATGTTTGCCATTTCAAGCTTCTAAAGTAGTAATTTTTAAACATCATTTAATCCAGATGCACCCAATTTAGCGAAACAGCAATCTGTTTTTCTTTTACCTGCTTATGTGGTGTCTTTATGCAGCTAATATATATTCTATACATTTTACGATATCATACATGTTTTTGTATACATTTTTTCTTCTTCTGTCGGTCCTACTGCTCTCTATTTATAACAAAACCCACAATCATTTTGTGTTCTCCATTTCTCTTGTGCATAGTTACTATTTGTTGTGCTTACTTCTGGTTGGGGAGCAATTACCCGTTGTGTTTTATGAAACAGTTACAGTCACGTTGTCACTTCAAAAATACCTAGATATAATTTTTAACTTTGCATTTTGATCTCTATATCTTTCCTTATCTGCCCCTCCGTGTCGCTAACCCAGTGATAATTCTTTGCATCAAGGCATTACTGTTTTAAACAGAAAACGATGCAACCATGGAATGTGGCCCACCTTTAATGAGAATAGTTTAGAAACTACATGTTTTAGGAAATAATGATTACACTTTATGCCTCCGTTTTTGTTAGAGAATCGCACAGTATTCTCTTTCCGTCATTTTAAGTAAAATCTGTAAATTATTTTTCTTGCACGAATTTCATTGCATACAGGCAATATATTCGCGATGTCTACCGGGTGATTCTAAACATGTGCGAAAAACTTTAACCAAATATAGCTGAGGCTAAATCACCTACTAAAGATTTTTACAGCTTCTGAATTACTATTAAAAAAAAAACTGTCACTAATTTACAAATTTTTTTCCTCTGGATCAGATTTCATCTACTTTTCACACACAATTGTAAATTTTTCTTGACTGGAAATTGAGCTGGGACTGTTAGGTTTCCAAAATAATGAAGTTTATCAAAGTAGACAAGAAACAAAATAATTATTATAATTTTAGCGTATTGATGTAAAATAATGTTGAAGCGCCATATCTCAGTAACGATCCCGAATTAAAAAATTACTGGGCGATTTAGGTGTTTAATATCCTCAGCTTTTCGCACAGGGCGTACGCCCTCGTTGTAGACTATCTCTTTTGGTCATTAGGAATAATTTTAAATACGAAAAGGTTAAAACCCAAGGTTAGTTGGTGCTAGATTTTAGTTTAGAATTCTTCAACAATATAAATATATGCAAATATTTTAACGACGCACAAGTATCAGTGAAGAGTGACTTTGATTTAAATAATGTTGAATTTTAATATTTAACTAACCCGATTATTTTAATTCATTGATTAATTTAAAGTGCACGAATTTTCTTGGTGTGATTTTACTATCGGTTTGTCATTCACAAAACGCGTGTATGAGTTATAGCGTCCGTTTTGGTTAACTATTACGTGACGAAAAGTTTAATTACGGCCCACTTAATTAATAAACAACAATCCGAACAGGACTGGAATACCGCGCATACAGATTCGATGTATATAAGTATAAACAAATTGCGTAATAACAACGTATTTCGTCATACCTAATAAAATAGACATCTTATAAATGAATGGTTACTGTTCATCCAAGTGTTTATCGGAACTAATTGCCGTGAAGAATTAATTAACCAATTTTACAAAAAGGTTATGTCATTGCTTTCCCTAATTCAAATTTTCTAAGCTGTATCCCTCCATTAACTTCTGGGAATACAGGAAAACTTTAAAAGCGAACTTAAAAAATCGTATGGCGAGGATAAAACAGGGCGTTTATATTAGCTAACCGATAAGATTAGCGAATGTCGGATGTTTTTTTACAAATACACAGATAAACACTCTTAGTTTTTTAACGGTTATCACCAAATTAGGTTGAAAAAATTATGCCATTTTTAGAAAATTAATTTGTACCAAGGTGAATACGTCCTTGGCAGTGATAAAGAATTTGCGTGTTGCATCTAATTATCGTAGATAATGTAAATTTAAATATTTTATAAAGCAAACTAGGCATAAAAATGTAGATATAGCATAAACACGAGCACTCTGTGACCTTGCAAAGATTTTGTAGAAAAATAACGCATGGTTAATCTAAAATTCCCAGAGCACGTAACTTCGCAATCGAATGAAATTTAGTGAAGAATTTTGAAAAACGTGTGTAGTTCATGTGTGGTAAAGCAAAGAATTCAGGAAAGTTGATAATACCAACCTCCTTATGGTAGGAAAATTCTATTTTACATATTCTTCTTCTCTTCTTCTTCCTTCCTATGGTTCCAAGGAAACAAAGGGCGTCTTGCGACGTTTCCATTGCTGGCTTATATAAGTACAAGGTAGCCAACCTTGCCCTTACATATTGTTAATTTAAGTAAATGGAAACAGCCAAGTAACGATAGTCTTACTACTTATAGTTAAATACTTTTGCAGTCAAATCCATAAAATACTTTATATTTATTATGTTGTAGCAGTATTGAAGTTATATTTTTTGTGCTTTGTATATTTTCTAAATACAGCCCGAAATAAATGTTTTCCTTTATTTGTGTAGTATTATTTATTAAACTATATCTAAGCTAAAAACGAGCTTATGGCTCTCTATTATTAAACATAAGCGAAACACTTCGCTTGGACTTTTTCATATTTCAGATAAGTCAGACTAGGTAAAAAAATTCCAATAACGATTTTTACATATTTTTAAAGCGGCTACAATAGTTTCTCATGTCCGCATTCACTAAAATCGCGAAGACAACATCGAAAAGAGCCGCATCATGAATAAAATAAGCAATCTTCAAAATAAACCTCTTTCCAGATATTCGCCAGAGAATATAACAGCTTGAATTAAACCAATTAAGTAGGCCCCAGCCTGATTTGGATACTTCAAATACGAGGACTCGAATTCTAACGATTTATCCGATAGGTACATCTATTTAAAAACATCGAAAACTTTAATAAACAAGGTTTTTACTTATTTGCAAATAAAAAACGAAGTAGAGTGAGTTTTATATGCAATTTACTACACACTTATGTGTTATTGACGGATTTCGTTGTGTAATGTAGGAAAATAGGACTATAGTGCTTCCAGAATCAATAGCGGGCTACAGGATTAAATAGAATAATACAACAAAAATACTGTCTCTCCCTTTCTGTTACATTACTTATACGACAACTAAATTTTGTAAAATTACCTTTGGTTTGCTTGTTACGTAAATCGTAAATTGCTATGTAATGTAATGTAAACGGTAATGTGTTGTGAAGGGTATGGTTACCACCCATTTCTTATATCACCCGTAGACAATAAACACAACTTACTACCTGAGTAAATGCCTAAAGTTACTTAACCGTGCAGAAAAACTTTTATGCCCGTTTTGATTTTTTTTAATTTTCAGATTTCAAACCACTGACACAGATCAAAAGCCACTTTTGGGCTTGCCACAGTTCAAAAACGATTTTCATTGTTAAAAATTCGATTTTCTAGGATATCAATGTAAAAGCAAACGGTTGTATCAGTTGTAAAGCATCAATTTTTAATATAAAGTAAATATCTTATTATTTTTGTTCTTTTCTTCTCAAAAACCCTAAAATGTAACTATAAATAAAGGTACATATTAATTTGAATGGCGCCATGGATCTGGAGTTCAAGAACAGTGAGACAATGGAGACATTAATAAAAAAAAATGTATGATTTGATTTTTATCATTTGATAGGCTGAAGTTGGCATCTTAGCTGATAAAATTAAATTTTCCGTTAAAAACTGTGGTTAAATGCCAGAATTAAAGATAATGCTGACACATTTAGAAAAGATAGCACATAACTATTATTGGCACCTACTATACAAACAAGTTTCCCCTTCATCATATTTTTTATTGTTTACGCGCTGGAACAAGGCAAATTGCAAAAAAAAATTGAAAATAAGCAGTGAGCTTCTCGCAATTTAGTTTGATTTACTGTCATGACTCATTATTTTGCTGTCGTATTTTATTATAAAGGCGTTATTTATTACAACACATAACTTAAACCACGAAGATATTAACTCTTATTTATAGAAAACAATAGCCATTTATAAATTTATGATTTGTATCTTCTTAATATGTATGTTTTACTTTCTCGTACTATTAGAATGCAAATGAATTATAATTTTAAAACATTTTGGTGAAATATATGTGTAGGAGTTCCAAGAACTTAAATGGGTATGCGTAAGTACGACAAATCATTTAAAATCTTGGAAATTAACAGCAAACAGTTTTTGTTATAAGGGCATTCTACATACAACAAAATGTATAGAGGTTAGAAACAATCTTTAAATACTAAAAAAATATTTTTCATAACCTAAGTAATTACGTTCATGGAATAAGGAAATGCTAGCAATTAAATTGTATTTTCGATTTTTCTCCAATCTTAAATTTTTATGACGCTCTCTAGAGAGTGGACCAATTATCTGTGCTTGCATACTTGAAGCATTTCTTGTATTTGCGAGGCAAACAAAAACTATCAAAAGTATTAACAAAACTAAGTCTGTATCCAGTTTGCCTGTTAGAATATAGAAGTTTTATATTCTAAGGTTTGCGCTACATATGGCCAACTAGTTTATATAGAGCGGTTTACTATTTGCTAGATGATAAATACTACAGAGCATCCTCATAAAATGTGCAGGCAAAACCGTTAATATCGTCGTGTGAATTCAATTTTCCTATGAGAAAAGCTAATATGTTTTGAAAAGCCATGGATTCTTATAATTCTTAAATATATCTTTGAATTTTTAGGACATTTATGACATAGAAATAATTAAAACTAATGTAAGTGTAATCAAACTTCATAAACACATTAATTTTTGTCATCATCATCATCATCATCTGACATGGAGCTGACTCGAGGGTCGATCCTGGATACGCCAGGCCCACCCCATGCCAGTAGGTGGGTAGGAATTTACGGGATAGGGCGGGATCAGGTGGGGCATTGCACAACGTTAGCATGTCTGCAATGCATACCGCAAGACACCGCTGTTGCAACACCAGGTAGTTAGTAGACTACGCATCAGTGGGGTGTTGAATACGTAGCCGAAACCGTTATGCCGTTATGCGTTTGAGCCAAATAAACTTTGGTGTCAAAGTTTCACAGCATTTTTAATTCACATCATGCTATTGTTCTAAGGTTACTGATTGCACATCTCTTAGTTTCCTAATAACTAATAACCTACTTAATAATTACTTCCAAACTTATGTTTACTGTCCGTTATGCGATTATACATTTGACCCTAATAAACTTTGGTATCAAAGTTTCACATTGCTCTTATTTCACATCTATCTATTGTTCTAAGGATACTGATTGCATATCTCTTAGTTTTCTAATAACTAAGAACTACTGAATCTTTACTCCCAAACTTATTGAAACTGCCCGTTATGCGATTATGCATTTGGTCCCAATAAACTTTGGTATCGAAGGTTCACAGTTTTCTTATTTATTTAGTGTTCTAAGGTTACTGAAGGTTCACATTGATCGTATTTCACACCCATGTATTGTTCCAAGGTTACTAATTGCACATCTCCTAGTTTCCCAGCAACGAACAACCCACTTAATATTCACTCCCAAACCCATTCACACTGTCCACTATGCGACTATGCCCCCGATCCCAACCAACCCCGGTAGCAAAGGTTCCCCCTGCTCGTATCTCCCACCTGTCCATTGTTCTAAGGTAACAGACCGCTCCCCTCCTTGTGTCCCAATGACTAGCCAACCACTTAACACTCGCTTAACAAAAACAATCGACGACTATAACTTCTACAAACTTCACCTCCACTACCCTTGTACAGCACGAATCCAAATAATACTTAGTATTTAATAATCTCGCTCGAGGATTGATCACCATGGGAGAGTAGATCAACAACCCCCCTTATGAGGAAGGCCCTTGCCCAACAATGGGATGTTGTGGGTTAATAATAATAATTTAATAACATGAGATAAGCATTCGTTTTACTATTATAATTTTCTTTATAGCAAAACTAACGTGATTATTTCAGAACAAAAGTCATCTTCGTAAACATGTTAACATCTTGGGAAGGCGAATCAGAAACGTATTATAATTTTTTTGTGGTTTTGACACCTAGAATGTTCAACGTTTAAAAGTTTAGCAACCTGTACAAGAGAGCTGCCTTACGTTGGTAGAAAAGAATATTTACAAGGAAACATGACAAAGTTCGTCTTGCAAAGACAATTTCTGACAAATGGATTTGCATGGTACAGAATGGAATTGAAAGTTCTTGTGCTGTTTGTGTTACCCAAATAAACCAAGTCTAGTAACCTTGCAAGCCACCTTACAGGAAGAATCATATCTAGCAACCTTAAACAATACCTCCCCAATCATTCAATGTTTCATGTCTACCTATAGTAGGTATTACTACTGGACGTTCAGTAATTTATGACGTTATTTCGGAATTGAAACTATTTATAGGCTGATTTGCATTAAAATCTTGTAAAATATTTACTTCTATAATGTGTTTTTAATCTTAATCATACTAGTTTAAGATTTAAAGCAAACAAACAACTAAAAAGTGCTAAAATCACATGATTGTCAATGTTTTCTAAGTGTGAAAATGCATTTTTGGTTATGGTTTCCTATAATCCCATTACCAGTTTAGATCAATGAAGAGTCAAAAAGTCGATGTTGATTAAGTATGAAAAAACGCCGGCCCTACAAAATTACATATCTGATTGTAGAAAAGACAATTTAATATTATATAAAGGAAAAATAAAACGGGTACAGCCTTAGGCCCTTTTTATACACCAGACGGTATTCTGACAAAGTGCAAAGAGATATATAACCAAGCTATTTAGCAGGTTACGTTGAATGGATACAAATAATTTGAAAGACGTGCAACAGATAATCAGTCTTGACTGTATAATGTCTTCCCTACAATTTCCAGTAGCTTGAATTTGACAGATAACGTAAACACATGGTTGACAGGAAGTTCTGCTTACTCCTGCTCCAGCTTCTGTTAGTATTTACACGTGCCCTAAGTCATCGTACCATACACACAACACACCCATATTTAGATTTAAAATGCTCAACGCAATACCAGTAATGCCTTTTATCACCGAAAGATTTCTTCGGCCTCACCATTAGCATGCTGAACATAAACATGTACCCAACGTGTATTTTTAGCAAAATGTAAATTCTTGATTATCTATCTTCAATCTCGCTTCAACCGGAAATTAAGTTTGCTTATTCGTTTTTATTTGTTTCATAATTAATATTTAATTATTCGCGATACATGCATGTACAAGAGCTAATTTACAATGTAGTCACATGCCTTGTAGTGCTTTTGTGTTTATTTGTACTTGCTTCACTAAAAGCGAATATCTGACGTCGTAAATTTGTATTTACTTTAATTAAGCGTGCTTGGTATTAGTAAACAAAAGTATTTGATCTGAGAGCAATGAATTTCCACATAGAAAGTACCTCTGTTGTCCGGAACTGCACTAATTCAAACTTCGTGTAAATCGAGCATAATCACAATTATAAATATTTTCTTAAATATAAGACCTATGGTTCGGTACTGTAAATATAAAAAATTACGAATGTGATTTACGAAAAAGAAAAATTTGCAAAACGTACTTTGAAATTTAAAGATGTAGTTTAGCACTATAAGAAAAATCGCCCTGGGATACACTACAATATTATAATTTGTATTTCAAAAAAAAAGCGCAAACGAGAGATATCACAAGGTAAGAAAAGATTAGAAGCATTTTTTACGGTGTATGTTTTTTTATATTTGTATTAAAAATAACCAACAAAGTTGGGAACACTTTATTTTTCGGTTGATACTGTATCAAGGTTGCTTCCATACGAAAGAAAAATACAGGACCCAAAATGGATCCCTGCCGGTTACCTATGTTGTTACCAAAAGAAAATTGAAATTTATTACACTCTAGGTATCATTTTTTAACATATACTGCTTATATTATTCCAAATTTATAAATCAAATCAAGGCTACTTTCATACCTTTTTACAGCAAATCAAAACTGAGACTTTAAAATCAACCTAATCTCTAAACATTTCATGGTTTTGCATTGAGCATCGGATGATACCGAAATTATTAATAATATTGTTCAAAAATCAATGTTTTTTTTGTAGCTGTTAAGTTTGTTCTCATTTGTCACAATATATTATAATACAAAAAATCAAGGCTGCCAAACAAGCGCTGAAATTTTTGAAAGAGAGCGGAGTTCCGTCCCGATGAGAAATGAGAGCCTGTTTCAACTTTGAAGGAGGACATTTTGTACATTACCTCTAGAAATTTAAGATAAAACAATTAGTTGCGTATTTTTACGGTTAAATACTAATAAAACTTGAAACAGAAAATCGTTTAAATAGTTGGTTTAGAGACTCGTGTTATAAGACTTTTCGAAATATTTTTGATCGTACTATATCTCCCTTAAATATGTAACACTCTTTCGCCAGCACCCTATATAGTATGCAACACCTTTTTCAGCAGCCTGCATTAATGTTAAAAAATACTCCCCAGTATTAAACGTACAGTGCCGTAAACAAGTTAGCGCAGTGGGTATTGGAAAACAAAGGTAATGTGCCTACATCATGCTTTACACCACGATCTGCTCGGCTAGGCCGTGCTTTATATACTCTCAAATGTCACTGCCACCTAGGAGTTGTCACACGAGGCTACACGAAGCTTCAGCAAACCCAAATATTTAAACGGTTGTTAGAAAGAAACGATAAAATTATCTTCTATAAATGGTACAAAATTTAAATAATGGCAAATCGGCGTTCCATGAATTGTTTAAATAAAGCAATATCAAACCTTTTTTGACAGTTTTTAAAATATAGGTTAGGTGGTTATAGATAGCCTGTATTATTTTAAACGCAAATGCAATAAACTTATATTTGCAATGTTCCTAAACACACAGTAATTCGAACACACCTAGTTATGAATGATACTACACATCTGCATTTCCAAAAGGTAACTTTACCAAGTGTTTTCCTTAGATACAGAATTTACACGTCAACAATATTAAAAAATAAATAACTACTTTTTTACCGGAAGTGTTGTTCAGTTCGTCATAAAATCTACAAGAACGACGATTATATACTGATAACAACGTGTATCAATTTCCCTTGAATAGAAATCTATTTTTATTAAAGCTGTATTTATTTGTATTTATACTTGTATGTATGAATAAATTATAATGGCTAGTATCTAGAAGCAATTATCATATCAGTAAGTAAATAATTTCCGTAGTGAAATACACAATGATATGTAGCTTCCGTTAGAGATGCCCCATGGAAGGTAAACCGTATGTCTATACTTTATTGCATGTTGTATACCTCTTCACATTTTGTAAGTTAATTCCAGTTTTGTGTGGGATCTTAAATAACGAAATTAATAAAACAATAATAACGACTCTCCACGTGTCATTTAGACAAAGAATTAAGAAACACACGATTATACACGTAATAGGGTACTTGCACAATTTTCAAATTTGTTTCCAACGGGTTTAAAACTGTGTATTTTGCTATTATTTAAAATATTTTTGCTAAATAATTGCTATTACTATCGTTATTAGCGAAATAAGTTTAAATAATTATTCAGACCCTTGAAACGCATATGAGCATGCGCGACAGGCGTGACGTCACTTAGTAGATACGCAGAAGTTGCGCTGTTTGTATACGGAATTTTGCTTGCTTTCCATTGTTGGTTCTGTGAGTTCATCTTTGTTAGTTCGTCTCGTTTATTAAAAAAAAACAGTCTTTTTCAAGACTATTTAGTAAATAATCCGTTTTCATTTCGTGTACGTTTCGCTGCTTGTATTCTAAACTATAAAAATGGAACAGGAGTATAAGTACTCTATGTCGTGCATAGCTCCAAGTTGTGAAAACACGACGAAGAAGACTCCTAACAAACTATTTTTCCGTGTCCCGATTGAAGAAAAAAGAAGGAGGTTATGGATAAATGCGGTGCGCCGACATTATTCAGAGTTTTCGAAAACCTCAAGCCTCTTTGTGTGTGAAGATCATTTTAATGTAGGTACCTATGCTTATTGACTTATATGCTGTATACAGTATTTTGTGTACTTATAGACATTTACATATTTCACACATTTCAGGTAGAAGAAGATATGGAAAATTACGTCAAATGGAAGCTGATGGGTGGCCAGAAAAAACTAAAATCACATGTAGTACCTCATATTTTTGCTTGCCAACGTGATCGAAAACGAGCCGCACCAAGAAGTCCCAGACAAGCTTCAACTAAACGTTCACAAAAACAATATATACAGGATATTTTAAGTGCAGCTTCTAGCAGCAACAACAATGGGCCCAGCGTTGAGTTGGATGAATCTAATGCTAATAATGCGCAATATGTCCAGTTATTGAATTCCAGTGAACGTGAACCAAGCACAAGCACCGCATCTCCAAAAAGATTTACAACATGTTATACACAAACTGAATCTCCACCGCAGAAACCGTACTACCGTAGTAAAGAAGTCCAGTGTTGTCCTTCAAGAACAAGTGTAGCGTGTACAGCAAAGCCAATATGTGTCGACGCTGCTACTTCGCCATCAGCACCAGAAGTTGTAAGAGTTCCTTCAAAACGATTAATTTTTGCAGACTCTGCCGATAGTGATAGTGATTCTAGTGAAGGGAAAACCTCGAAAATGTACGACAGCGATACTTCTACAGATTTTTGTTTAGAATCCGATTGTTTGTCTGCTGAAACAGACGGAGAAGAGTCAACGGAATTACTGCAGCGATTAAAGAAGCAAGCATTGGAAACAACAATGCAATTAGTTCCATTAAAATGTCGGTTCTACTTAGGCCTTGGCAAAGATGCCTATTTTATCATTAATTTATTGCAAAAATACACGCCTGCACCTATAGCTAATATTTTTATAACATTAAAAAAAATCAGAACGAATGCTACATTTGGAAGCCTCGCTGATGATTTTGGTATGTCAGAGAGCAGCGTTAGTAGAGCATTTTCAAAAACAATTACACATTTGAGTGGTAACTTGAGCAAATTTATTAAATGGTATTCCAAACGACAATTGAAGCAATTACTGCCGATAGCATTTACAGCTTATTACAGCAACACTGTGTCGATTATTGACTGCTTAGAAATAGAAATTGAAAAACCATATGATCCAATTCATCAAAGCCTTACTTGGTCAGAATACAAAAAGGCAAATACATTAAAGTATTTAATATCGTGCACTCCAAATGGTATAATAAATTTCATATCCATTGGCTTCGGGGGAAGAGCATCTGATACCATAATAGTTGAAGAAAGTGGTTTTCTTGAAAAACTTCCACCCGGAGCTGCTGTTATGGCAGACCGAGGATTTAAACATATTGAGCATTTATTAATAGAAAGAAAATGTTCATTGATACGACCTCCTACTGTAGAAAAGGATAAAAAAAGTTCTAAAGCCGATGTGCTAGCAACCAAACGGATAGCTAGCCTAAGAATACATGTTGAGAGGGTAATACGCCGATTGAGGGAGTTCAAAATACTCAAACCACATTCTTGTATCAACAGCAGTATTATACGGTACACAGATCACATGATTGTTATTGCATGTGGTCTTGTAAATATGCAATCTGCTTTAATAAAATAAAATATTGTTAGGTTAATTAGGTAGATATATTATACATGTTGCAGTGTAAGAATATAATAGTTGTATTTTAATAAGTATATAAAATTGAAGGATTCAGGTTTTTTTATTTATAACTTAATACCTATAAATAAACATACAATTTCAAGTATTGTTATTTAATAGCAGACTGCAATAATACAGGAAATACATATTTTTCCCAAAATGTTGCTGCATCCAACATAATCTGTTGTATATAATATTTATCATACTTTAATGAGATATTTGTTAATTTTTTATTTTGCTCAAATCCTGGGTCGGCTACAGAAAAAATGCAGTTTTTTTTTCTTAAAATGTGCATCTGCAGCTGCACTTGTGCTTTATACCTGGCTGTTATTTTGCCATCAACGGTTAAATAATTTCCAACAGCTTTACTAGTTGAGGGGCACTTCACTTCCACCACATGATCACTGAAAACTGCATCAGGTGATGCTCCAAAAATGGGATGCTCATGTGACAACATAATACCAACAGAATCAAATTTACATTTTAATGCTTTCTCCAGACAACACAAAACTTCTTTTTCGAGTTTTCTTCCTCTTTCCATTGCTTTGGTTTCCCTTATTTTTGCAGCACCAATCACTTGTTGAACAAAAGTTCCACCTTCAGTCTGGCAGTGTGCAGCGGTGTATAGTTTGGAAGCTGTAATTCTTCCAAATCGTAAACGATGCCACAAAGTATCTTCAGCCTGAGTTAATGTGCTTCTAGCTGCTTCATGGCAAAGATCTTCATTCATTTGTTGCTGACAAAACTGAATAAATTCTTTGCATTCTTTTCCGTTGCTTTCCACAAACTTTAACAGCAATGTATAAATACTAAGGCAACTATATTTGGGTTCCTTATAAAACTTAAATATTTCACCATTCGCATTACTTTGCAAACCTAAGCTTATAGCGTCTTCGAAAAAATTATTGTGTGGTTCTTCAATTGGGACTCCACCGAATGCTGCTACTGTTATATATTTTATTGATGTACCAACTTTCGATAATTTCGATTTCTTCCAATAGCACTGTATTTCAGTTGGGGCAGGATCTTCGCTTCTTCTGTGTACCCACATTAGAAATGCTACTGCATGTTTACACCCACCTATAAGGAATAATTTTATATTTTTAAAATTATAAATTACACCAAATGTGAAAATTGTTTATTGTTACAGTAACTATTCTTACTTACCAGCAGAAGCAGCGCAATCCAAACATTCCACCTTTAATATTTTCTTCTCCTTTTCATCGACTTCTAGTACAACATTGTAATGTTTATCTTTTACCCTATGCTCAGGGCAAATCTTGCACTTTACTATGCATACAATGCCATCTCTTCGTACTTGCACATACCCTACAGCAGAGTCACCGTAGTTAGCACGAGTAGCTCTGAAAGTAACATGATAATTTTTACAT
>JABXWE010103239.1:0-37377 GCA_014611495.1 Limonius californicus | reverse complement strand
TTAGAATCCGATTGTTTGTCTGCTGAAACAGACGGAGAAGAGTCAACGGAATTACTGCAGCGATTAAAGAAGCAAGCATTGGAAACAACAATGCAATTAGTTCCATTAAAATGTCGGTTCTACTTAGGCCTTGGCAAAGATGCCTATTTTATCATTAATTTATTGCAAAAATACACGCCTGCACCTATAGCTAATATTTTTATAACATTAAAAAAAATCAGAACGAATGCTACATTTGGAAGCCTCGCTGATGATTTTGGTATGTCAGAGAGCAGCGTTAGTAGAGCATTTTCAAAAACAATTACACATTTGAGTGGTAACTTGAGCAAATTTATTAAATGGTATTCCAAACGACAATTGAAGCAATTACTGCCGATAGCATTTACAGCTTATTACAGCAACACTGTGTCGATTATTGACTGCTTAGAAATAGAAATTGAAAAACCATATGATCCAATTCATCAAAGCCTTACTTGGTCAGAATACAAAAAGGCAAATACATTAAAGTATTTAATATCGTGCACTCCAAATGGTATAATAAATTTCATATCCATTGGCTTCGGGGGAAGAGCATCTGATACCATAATAGTTGAAGAAAGTGGTTTTCTTGAAAAACTTCCACCCGGAGCTGCTGTTATGGCAGACCGAGGATTTAAACATATTGAGCATTTATTAATAGAAAGAAAATGTTCATTGATACGACCTCCTACTGTAGAAAAGGATAAAAAAAGTTCTAAAGCCGATGTGCTAGCAACCAAACGGATAGCTAGCCTAAGAATACATGTTGAGAGGGTAATACGCCGATTGAGGGAGTTCAAAATACTCAAACCACATTCTTGTATCAACAGCAGTATTATACGGTACACAGATCACATGATTGTTATTGCATGTGGTCTTGTAAATATGCAATCTGCTTTAATAAAATAAAATATTGTTAGGTTAATTAGGTAGATATATTATACATGTTGCAGTGTAAGAATATAATAGTTGTATTTTAATAAGTATATAAAATTGAAGGATTCAGGTTTTTTTATTTATAACTTAATACCTATAAATAAACATACAATTTCGAGTATTGTTATTTAATAGCAGACTGCAATAATACAGGAAATACATATTTTTCCCAAAATGTTGCTGCATCCAACATAATCTGTTGTATATAATATTTATCATACTTTAATGAGATATTTGTTAATTTTTTATTTTGCTCAAATCCTGGGTCGGCTACAGAAAAAATGCAGTTTTTTTTTCTTAAAATGTGCATCTGCAGCTGCACTTGTGCTTTATACCTGGCTGTTATTTTGCCATCAACGGTTAAATAATTTCCAACAGCTTTACTAGTTGAGGGGCACTTCACTTCCACCACATGATCACTGAAAACTGCATCAGGTGATGCTCCAAAAATGGGATGCTCATGTGACAACATAATACCAACAGAATCAAATTTACATTTTAATGCTTTCTCCAGACAACACAAAACTTCTTTTTCGAGTTTTCTTCCTCTTTCCATTGCTTTGGTTTCCCTTATTTTTGCAGCACCAATCACTTGTTGAACAAAAGTGCCACCTTCAGTCTGGCAGTGTGCAGCGGTGTATAGTTTGGAAGCTGTAATTCTTCCAAATCGTAAACGATGCCACAAAGTATCTTCAGCCTGAGTTAATGTGCTTCTAGCTGCTTCATGGCAAAGATCTTCATTCATTTGTTGCTGACAAAACTGAATAAATTCTTTGCATTCTTTTCCGTTGCTTTCCACAAACTTTAACAGCAATGTATAAATACTAAGGCAACTATATTTGGGTTCCTTATAAAACTTAAATATTTCACCATTCGCATTACTTTGCAAACCTAAGCTTATAGCGTCTTCGAAAAAATTATTGTGTGGTTCTTCAATTGGGACTCCACCGAATGCTGCTACTGTTATATATTTTATTGATGTACCAACTTTCGATAATTGCGATTTTTTCCAATAGCACTGTATTTCAGTTGGGGCAGGATCTTCGCTTCTTCTGTGTACCCACATTAGAAATGCTACTGCATGTTTACACCCACCTATAAGGAATAATTTTATATTTTTAAAATTATAAATTACACCAAATGTGAAAATTGTTTATTGTTACAGTAACTATTCTTACTTACCAGCAGAAGCAGCGCAATCCAAACATTCCACCTTTAATATTTTCTTCTCCTTTTCATCGACTTCTAGTACAACATTGTAATGTTTATCTTTTACCCTATGCTCAGGGCAAATCTTGCACTTTACTATGCATACAATGCCATCTCTTCGTACTTGCACATACCCTACAGCAGAGTCACCGTAGTTAGCACGAGTAGCTCTGAAAGTAACATGATAATTTTTACATGTAACCTCAAACCAGTGTAAGTCCATCAATTTGAACTTGTATTTAATATTATCAACGAATTTGTAAAACTAACTTACTTGTCCTCTTTCACTCCACGAATTTCAGATGCAGAATAGCAGTCGCTGTTCGAAAAATATTCTGCGACCATAAAATTGTCAACTTCAGGTAAATTGTCGGATTGTGCTCTGACAAAACCTTCTTCGACTTTTCGGGACATTATTGTATTTTTAACAGCTTTCAACAAAGCAATTAAAAAGCCAAAAACAAGTACTGATTCACACACCAAATGGATACTAAATAAACAGACATAAAATAGTATCAATATAACTAGTGAAATAATTATATTCAAAATGTACCTTTCTCTCAATTTCTTCCGCTGTATATAGTCTTGAAAAAGACTGTTTTTATTAACGTAACAAGCAAAAAGACACATAAAACCAAGAAAACGCAGAAGTATAAGGCAGCACCAAACAGAGGAAAGCAGCTGATCTACTAAGTGACGTCACGCCGGCCGCGCATGCTCAGATGCGTTTTCAAAGTGATTTTGAATTTCTAATTATTCTCAATTTTTAATTTAATTATACTCCCTATATGTACATATTTATTAGGAAAAAAAATTACTACGAGTTATATTTATAACAATTATTTCATATTATGCCAAGTTCAGCAGGATTTGTTTTATGTGCAAGTACCCTATTGTAAAGTCTACTCTCACATTCTCGTCGAAAATTTTGGAAGGCTTGTCGTTGAATAGCTCGGCACTTCTGAACTATTTGTTGTCGTAGTGGACCGTAAACTGAGGCTGAGCTTTGTAGATAACAGATTTTGAGTTATCCCGTAAAAAGAAATCTAATGGTGTCTAATCTGGAGATCTTAGGGGCCATTCTAGTGGTCCTCTTCTACCAATCCATTGTGCTGGATAATTTTAATTACAATAATTGATTCAGTTTTTTTTTATTATTTTTTTCGAAATGAGTCGGGGAAAACGTTGTTAATCTGAATAGCATTTTCTAAGAGCTTTTCAATGAAGCTTCACAAAGTGGATGTTTCCCTTTGAAATTTTCTTTTAGGGTTTGAATGGGGAAGGTTACCTTGAGTCCGTTATGGTTCCCCCTCTATGTTGTAGAAAGTTTTCTAGAAAAGCTCAATACATATTTTACTTCTAGAGATATAGCACATTGTACATTATTAAATTGCCGCCATGTACATAATATGAAAAATTTAATCATAATTTCGGTTTCAAATGAAAAAGTAAAATAATTCTGAAAATATAGATTTTAGCCATAGGACAAGATGTATAAAAATTGTAGAAAATTAACGTGCCATTCCAAGAATACAATAATATACACAGTGTATTTGAAAATATTGAGAAAATGCTCTCCCAAATAAATTAAATTTGCACTGGTGTAGGAAACACCGTGTATAATAAAATTAATTTTTGGTGGCTGTGTCGTTTTAGTACATCACTTGAGTACATTGCATTGAAACACCGAATTAATTTGTTAAACGTTGCGCCCACCGAAATGTTTACATTTATAGACAAACTGGGCAAAGCCGCAATCAAAATCGAAAAGTAGGGACCGCTGGAAAAATGATTTTAGGTTGAATTCAAAAATGTAAAAATATAGGAGGTGTCCTATTTAAAAAGTAAAACCTTGAAGATGGTCCGTTAGTACGTACATTGTGTTGTGTTCTACAGTCGTCATGGAGCAACGAGGGAATGTTAAATTTTGCTGTAAATTATTGAAAACTTCAACACAAATTTATGAAATGTTAAAAACTGCGTGCGGTGATAATACCTTAAATCGTATTGGTGTTTGAATAATTTAAACATTTTAAACATGGACGTGAGGATGTTCAAGATGACGCTACAACGGGAGTACGTCAATATGTCACAATACAGATTAGCTAGTAAGAGTTCGTGAAATTGTAAGAAATGATCGGCAAATCACCTTCCTAATGCTATAAGACGAGTTAAACAACAATATGACAATTAGGCACTTTACATGACAATCTGGGGAGGTAAAATATCTGTGCAAAGTTCGTTCCTTATTATCTTACTAATGAGCAAAAATAAAGAAAAATTGTATAGTGCAAAACCATGCTGATTACATTTTTCCATAAACAATGTATGACCCATAAATAATTCGTACGTACAGGACAAACAGTAAATAGTAAATTCATTGAAAGGGCCATATGGATTACATTGCAGCGCACTCCTCGAGTTCGACCGCAATTTTGAAAAAAAATTAGTTTGTTCTTGTTATGCGATAGTACACTTGCCCATTCTGCATTGATTTGTCGTAAAAAAGAGCGTTCTTGTTTTTTCTTCCTAAGATGGAAACTGCCGTTAAAGAAAGAAAATTGTAAAGAATCCGTCCAGGTTTAGCAAGCAATTCTAACGGTGACTTTAATAAGATGCAGAAGACCTTAAGAAATGTGTATGCTGTTCGGATATTAAAGTATTTAGAAGTAAAGATTGTGTGACTAAAATCAATTGTCGCAACAGAACTATACTTTGAAAGCTGTTGTATAATTGTAATAAATGCTATAAGCTGTACAGTTTAAGTAAAGACACACAAGTACACAAGTAATGAATTGTTAAACATTATCTTGACAGGATGTAGAAAGCAGGAAACACAATTATTGGTATACATTTTTCACGAAGCTTGAGCTAATCCCATCTGATATAAAGAACAATTCGTCATTTCTCAAAGCCAAAGATTATTAGGATTATTCGGAATAGCAGCCGTACTCCTTTCCAAAGGTTTTCGCAATAATTCATCATTAAATTAATAATAAAAATAAATTGTTCCTTCGTTTGAGCTAGGATATTTTCAGAAAGTGTATTGTAAGTTGAATTGATACAATTTGTACTTACCGGTTGACCACGAGATGATGTAACTACATGTAGATTATTCGTTTTTAAACCAATTGTTTTGAAAATTTAAACTGATTGTGAGATTAACCCCTAAATTTACAACTTCAGGCATTTTTCAACCTTAGTTTTGACTTTTTACTTCTAAATACAAGTACCTCCATTTTTGTGTTATTCTTATTAGTGAAATTTTATTGTAATTTTTAAACTGTTATCTTATTTTCTTTAATTTAATGTAAATGACATACCTGATTTATTTTTAAATAGCATTAATGACATTAAATTAAATTAAATTAAATAACAATTTAAGAAGGGTAATCAAACTTAATTAGGGTAATCCTGGCTAAAGAGCCCCTAAACCCTGTAGGTATTTTAAGAAACCCCTCAGGAAACTTCACTGCTTCTGGCAAGGAAACTGTGGAACTTCTGGTCCAAAGTCACTTTCCAGGATCAGTAATAATAACCCAGCCAAGTCCTATTCAAAACTCTAATAACTCTTTCTACAGAGCTGCAAGAGAAGATTGGAAGCTGGCTAACTGTGTGATCAATTACGTCAAAATAAACTGGACTATCAACACCTTCAAACCCTATAAATCTCCCGGACCTGATGACATCCTTCCAGTAATGCTACAAGAAGGAAAGCAAGTCCTGATACCAGTGTTGTGCAGCCTAGCTAGTTTGGCCATAGGCTATATACCTCAAATCTGGCGACCTGTCAAAGTGGTCTTCATACCAGAGCCGGGTCAAAACTCATACGCCCAAGTTAAGGCATTTAGACCAATAAATCTATCATCCTTCATTCTGAAACCGATGGAAAAACTTGTAGAAAGGCACATCATAAGGGAACGGGCACTCATACAGAAACCTCTACATCAAAACCAACATGCCTACCTACCAGGTAAATTATGTGAAGGCGCTCTCCATACCTTGGTACAATAGGATAGAGCGCTGCCTATAAAACAAGGAAATCTCTTTAGGAGCCTTCCTTGATATACAGGGGGCCTTTGATAATACCTCTTTTGGTATTGACGAACTCCTCACAAACATTAATAACGAAGCCTACTTTACCCTTGGTTATGTCGACGATATCGTCGCCCTTATAAAGGGTAACCACGGCAAACCACGGCAATATAATTTCAGAAATAATGCAAACTGCTTTGGATAAGGTCGAGACATGGTGTAACAAGGAAAATCTTACAGTAAATCTTGCAAAAACCAGCTTCGTACCATTCACTAGGAAGAGAAATCATTATGGCATAAATCCTCCGGAACTCTTCGGAGAAACTTTGCATATCAAGAGGGAGAACAAATACTTGGGTGTGATTCTAGGCACAAAGTTGACCTGGAACCAACATTTGCAAAGAACCACTAACAAGGCAAAAACAACCTTGATGATGGCAAGAATATCTTTTGGAAATAATTGGGGATTAAAACCAAAAATGGTCCATTGGCTTTATACAAAGGTGATAAGACCGACAATAACGTATGGTTCACTAGTATGGTGGCCCAAAGTAAATCAAATACAAACAATAAACCAGCTTCTTAGTGTTCAAAGACTGGCTTGTCTCTGTATAACTGGAGCATTCAGCAGCACTAGAAGCTCTCATGCAACTTCCTCCTCTATGTATAATAATCAAGCGCGAGGCACGCATAGGAGCATATCGTCTAAACTGCACGGGTAATTGGAGAAGCACCCAACACACATGGGGACACTCCAAAATAATAAATACAGTATGTGGCCCATAATTAAAAACGGGCACAGACTACATGTTAACAAAATACTCTTTGAAGAGTTGAAGAATGGGATCAAGGGCAACCACAAGGCTTGCATAAAAGCTTAGTATGGTATACAAACCGTTCACGCAAGAGCAACGGAACCGGAGCTGGTGTACACGGCAGCAAACCAAGATATAGTAACTCCATATCTCTGATCCTAACTGCCACAATATTCCAAGCTAAAACCTATGCAATTTTAACAGCAATAGAAGAGAACATGAGAAGGGACTATACAAACAAAACCACTCTTATTTTCTCTGACAGTTAGGCAGTTTTGAAAGCACTAAATTCAAACCAAATGAAGTCAAAACTTGTCTAGAACTGCCCTCCTAGTCTACTGACACTGGCAAATTCTAACAAGGTAAAACTTGTGTGGGTGCCAGGCCACAGACGCATAGAAGGAAATGGAAACACCGATAACCTAGCAAAACTAGAATCTGAAACACTGTTCACGGGGCCTGAACCTGTTGTCAGTCTAACTAAGCGGACAGTGAGAGGAGCAGTTAAAGAATGGATCGTAACCAAACATTTGGAACGACAGAAACTCACACCTCGACAAAGACAAAGCAACGCTATGATAGGCAACCATCCCCACAAGCTTACCAAAACAGTCTTAAAACTTAGTAGGACTCAAATTGGAGTAGTGACAGAACTCCTAACGGGACACTGGTACTTCATATACCACCTCTACAGTATAGGGCTATTTAACGAAGATCCTATATGCAGGCTGTGTGACGACGAAGAGGAAACAGCCTCCCACATACTATTCCAGCGAAGCCTTCGCTCGTAGAAGATATCAAATCTTTGAGAGCACTAATCCCAACGAGATACAACCGCATGCCAGTCTGATCAACAAACTCCTAGACCTGATACGGACTGATTGAAAAGACTTCAGTTTTAACTATTTTTTAGCTATTAATTTAACTAAGATAATTATTAAATTAACGATAAGTTAAATTATCTTCTTGCAACAACGTAGTTTTTAAAGATATTTATAAAAAAACAATTAAAATTGATTATTCTTTTGTACTCAAAGACAATTTAAAAAAAACAACAATAAATATCATTAATGGACATTTAAATGTTTTACTGGACAACTGAAATTTCGGCCTTTTTAACTGAAATATCATTGTGTAGCATATCAATGTATTGCAAATTTTACTGTGGATAAGAGTTGCGGCGGTTGCCGCTAAACCATAAGTCAAAACTAAGGTTAAAGAATGCGTAAAGATGCGCATTTATAGGTCACATCTCAACTTAAAATTTCAAGATAATAGGTTTGAAAACAAAAAATTGCATGCTGATACCTCATTTCGTGGTCACCCGGTGTTCAGTTATATCATAACCTCTGTATTTTTTAATTTCATTGCTATCTTAAGTTATACACCTTAGTAACTACTAGAACAAATTACTAACACATTTCTAATAATATACATGTAGTATTATATTATTTATACATGGCTAAACTAGTTGAATTTGCCATAGTCTAACCGAAGGATTTTAATACAACTATTGACGTTTCAGTTTTTATTGGAGCTATTCAAATTAGTATTAAAACGATCTATATACTTATTTGTGACTTCTATTTAAAAAACATGTGAATTGAATTATTTATAAGTAAACTATATTTCACATATTTGAAATGAATTATTAATATCTGAAATGTATCTAATGTCAGAAAGACGATGTAGTAGTAATTTCCAATTCTTCAACATATTGATAACATTTGTTAAAAAACATATGTTTAGTATTTCAAACAATGTCTTCTGCTAGAATGTTTATTATACATCTTAAAATATCCACTACACATTATAAATCGTGTTTATTTGGACTTGTTCCATACTGCCTGTTATGGTTGAAATGTCTTGTAGAAATTACGTGCCATCTACAATAACAGTCATATTTGCATTTAATGCACTTCTACAGATCTACAGCAAACATAAAACATTTATGGATTGGAGCTCAGAAATTTTTATTTAACACATTAAAAATGGAAACTAATGACTAAAAACACAAAGTTATCAAGTTTGACTGAAATAGGGTCAATGTTAGGGAACATAATATGCTGAAATGCACCACCCGTTAAAAATAAAGCTACGTGTTTGTCAATTTGCTAAAATAATGTTTTATTATTGCGTATGAAATGATAACTACTTCCATTAAAAAAATCAAGTGGTTGTGGTGTTCGTCTACTGTCTCTCGTCAACTTGTTGCTCAGAAACAAATCAATATCTAGTAAACATTAATTAGTTGTTTCGAGAATTTGTTACATTTGGTGACAGAATTAATGTTCTATAATGCTTCCAGTAAGACAAAGAAGACATTTTAACCACATTTCCGATTTTGATAGAGGTCGAATTATCGGCATGAAAGAAGATGGACTTTCTTTTCGTGAAATTGGTAGAAGGGTAAATCGGGGCTACACTACAGTTGCACGAATATGGTCTGCTTGGTCAGAAGAAGGCATTCAGCGACATCGTCCAGCTGGTACACGAGACCGCTTTCAAACAACAAGGTCTGTTGCTGTAGATTGGATGCGAGCTGTTCACTGCCGCGTGTCAATCCCAACAATTTACAGAAGAATCTCTTCTTTCGGACTGCGATCCTACCGTCCATTCCAACGGCTCCCTTTACCTACACATTACAAGGCTGTTAGGCTTGCTTGGTGTCAAGAGCGGCAGGATTGGAATCAGCAATGGACATTGTCTTCAGTGACGAATCAAGATTTTGTTTATGGGCAAATGATGGCCGTAGGAAGGTACGTCGATATCTAGGAGAAAGACGAAATCTAGAGTTTGTTGAAAGACGCCATACAGCTTTAACACCTGGAGTTATGGTTTGGGGTACGATTTTTTTCGGTACAAGATCACCTCTTGTGTTCGTCCCAGGCACTTTAAATGATCATCGCTATATTCATAATGTCCTGGAACCGGTGCTAATACCATTCATGCAGACGTGCCAAACAGTATTTTCCAACAGAATAATTCACGTCCACACACTGCAAACATTATCAGAACGTACTTCCAACAAGCACAATTGCAAATGTTGCCCTGACCTGCACGATCACCGGACTTATCGCCAATCGAATATCTTTGGGACATGATGGGCCGGCGACTAAGATTATTGCCAGTGGCTCCTAACAACTTAGACGAGCTGAGACACCAACTTGAGGTTATATCACAGAATAAATACCTACTGTCCGTAGGTATTTATTCTGTGGTTATATGGAGCGAAATACCCCAGGAGAACATAGACCACTTGATAGAAAGCATACCACTACGAGTAAATGCTTGCATTGCTGTTCATGGCGATATTACACATTTTTAATTTTGTTTTCGTATTGTTTTGTTAAAATTGTTAATCTTTTTTATGAAAATCTGATCATTTCATACGGAATAATGAAACATTATTTTAGTAAAGTTTCAAACCCGTAGGTTTATTTGTAATGGGTGGTGCATTTCATATGAAACGAAGGGTAATTTACTTCTAAAATTTCAATTTTCAATTTTTTGGTGATAAATCAAGAACAAATCAAAATATCTGCGATTTCTGTTCAGATTCTCAACCACTATAAAAAAGTGCAACTCTGATTTAACCGAGACCTCGTATCTCTTACCGTTTCCGAGATGCCAATGGTGAGCATCGAAAAATTCACCGCCCTGTATATTAATTTTACATATCTGAAATACCTTATACAAACAAATATAAATGGTAAATACTATCTGCTGTTAATTCTGCCATGACTAGACTCAATAAAAAATAAAACAGTTTACCGTATAGAAATTATTTTATAGGTAACTATTGAATTTCCATGATATCCAGTAACATATTTACAGATTATTTAGGAAGATACTAACAAAGATTTCAAATAAGCAATATTTATGAGAGATTTTGAATGTAAATGTCAACTGACCCCAATTGCTAATGTATATTAAATAGACATAATTCAAAATTATACAGGAATATGGGGTCAAGGGATGGTTCTAATGATGATAACTTTATAGCAGCTAATTTTAATCGCAGGACTCCTTGAAAACTTTAATGTTATGCAATACGGTAAGGATGGAAGTATGCATGTTGTGTGTCAAACAAACGTCTACGGCACACTGATTTGGGATAACCTTGACATGGTTGTATTCCAGATCGCTCGAATTTCAGAATAATCAAGAATTAATGGAAACATGGAAAATGCTGAAAGTTTCATGAAACATTGATTTGTGGCGTCGTATAACAAAAGCAACTTGTTTTTAATAAACTCGTTTAATAACTATTTTTATTTGTTCTTAAAAGCACAGAACTTGTGTGTCATCGAAATATGCGATACAATAATTCAATATAAAGCGGAAAATGGAATACCTTTTATATCTAGAACTAGCTTTATTTAACTCTACGCTAAATTTTCCAGGTTGTTTACAACAGCAAAGAATGGGAATTTTTGTGGAGGGTGAATATTTAAAAATTAATCTAATTATTCATATCGACAATACGTCGGATTTTTAATTCATCACTACTTCAATTCGCACGTTGAAGCGTCGATCGCATTTTAAATCGCTATTTACAGAGCATGGTGTAGCATAATATCGTATTTACAAGGATAGACATTTGCGGTAGATGTTGTACTGTGTGGTACGATTAATAATTATACCACACACAATAGAACAATATAGTATGTTCGCAGTGTAAATATGTACTAAATCTGGCCTAAGAAATAAGATGGAATTCTGATAGGAATTTTATATGAGGTGCCTTAAAAGTAAAGGTACGTAATAACTGAAGCATCCGATATATAATTTAATATAATTCAAATCGTTATATAATATGAAACGAGAATGAACTTTACTTGACCCTTTGAAAAGACCACCGCTTTTTTACCTGGTTGTTTAAAATGGTTTTCTATTTTATTACCCATTAATTAAAACTAGCTGATTTATTCCATATATTGTATATGAACTTTTAGAGGACGTTGCAAAAACTCACAGAACGATTGAATACTACAGAGATATTAATTTTCCACCGCTAGTATTAATTTTAGGAAAAACAGTGTTTCAAATAAAATGTTTTATGTTTAAGAGATTTAGAGTTGTTAGATACGATACCCTGAATGTATTTCAACAACTAGAGGGCGTATTTTGTTTTCTTTTTGTTGTGGCTTAACAAAATAAAGGACTTGCACAAGAATTATTTAGAGAAAAGACAGCTTAAAGCTTTAGGTTAAAAGTATGGTGCATTGTCACCTGATTATTGTTACCGAATGTTCGCAGCAGATATCGGTACGTCTCGAAGTTTCTGGATTGAAAATCATGATTATTAAAGCAGCGGCAGCGCGTCAGTTGTTAGTTGTGTCGTTGTGGCTGTGTTACATAAGAGAGTTGGAGTTCAAACATTAAAAAAAGTATTGTATATTTACCTACACGTTTAGTAAATATGGATAGATTTTTAATTGGAGGCAAACTTAAGCTTACAGACGAAGAAGCTTCTACTTCATCAGAAACGCCCAGTACCAGTGTTAATCCTTTTGTAAAACCAAAACACGAAAATATGACCAAGCATACTTAAACTTCGGCTTTGCAAGCATTGAAATAAGTGGTGAAGAAATGTACTCAATGTACTATTGGCCTCAAAATTTTGGCAGCAAATAGCATGAAACCCAATAAATTGAAGAGGCATTTAGAAACTGTGTACAAAGAACATGTCGATAAGCGAGAAATAGAAGACATTTCCACAAAGTTCTTACAGTAAATAACAAAGTTTTATTGGCATCATACAAAGTGGCTTATAAGATAGCCAAATGCAAGAAGCCACATACGATCACGGAGCAACGAATTTTACCAGCTGCCATAGACATGGTAGAAACAATGTTAGATGAACTCTATGCTAAACAACTAAAGAATATTCCTCTGTCAAACGATACAATTTGCCGCAGAATTAACGATATATCTGTGGATATTCAGCAATAGTTTGAATCTGAGTTACTTGGAAAACTATTTACCGTACCGCTTGATGAAGCAACGGACAGCAGTAACGATTCTCATTTGATTTGCTATATCAGATTCTGTCAGGGAGCTGCAACAATTGAAGACTTACTATTTTGCTAGACTATACAGGCACGAGCAACTGCTGTCGAGTTATTTAAAATTACAAATTATGCTACTGTAAGCCAAACTTGTAGTGGAAGGATTGTGTTGGAATTTGCACCGATGAAGCTCAAGCCATGTCTGATAGATATAACAGTTTACAAGCATTTGTGAAGAAGGAATCCTCACGGGTAGTCTGGACATACTGCATGATTCATTTAGAAGCTTTAGCATCAAAATCACTAAGTCCTGGACTTAATATCGTTTTGATAGTGGTAGGAAGAAGTACAAAAGCAATAAACAGCAGAATATATCAAGCGAAAAGAGCCTTTTACAATAAAAAACAAGTACTGGCTTCCAATAATCACTATCACTAGAAACAAAGAAACAATTTATAAAAACATACTATCTAGTGTAGCAAATAAATAATAAAACTTCAAGGTCAAATCCCACATAAATGTGGGATTTGACCTTGAAGTTTTATTATTTATTACACCTATCCCATTATGAGAATAGTGAACATCAACGATTTTATCTAGTGTAGCGTTGTATGAGTGTGAACGGGGACGATTAGCACAACAGATATTAAGAAAATAGAAGCATTTGACATGTAGTACTTTAGAAGAACTCTTAAAATCATCTGGGCACGAAGGAAATCAAATGAAGAACCGTTAGCACAAATAAGAGACAGAAGAAGAATATGGGAGAACATAATAAAAAGAAGAGATCGAATAGTAGTGTTACGAACCCATTTTCCAAAATTCTAAATTAAATTATTATTACTTCATAGCTGTTGTAATGTGATTTCAATTAGTTGCATACACATTTATGTTGCAAGTAGTGATGTCATTATACTCAGCAAATTCGAAGTACATTAGACTATTAGGCAATGTGGAATAAGTAATACGCTTGATAAGGGAAATTGAGTAACAAGCAGGCCATTGCTTATGGGTGCAAAACGGAATTAATAAGAGCACACTGGAGAGTTGAGGAAGGGAGCGGGCACGTTGACGTGAGCCTTCGCCAGCCATTAGTTTGTTGCATGATCGCCCTTATATACAGTATTATATAGTGGTTAAACTTGAAGCAGAAGCCATGGCAGAAGAAAGAGTGAATCAGCCAATGGTGAAGAGTTGGCGGTTATCAGTGAGTGATTGATAGATGACAGTATTCTCAATAATCAACTCAGCAATGTTTTAGGATAAGTTGTTATACTCTTGTACAACGTACAGATGAATAAATTTAATCATTTTATATAAGGGTAGTTGTTTCTCTGGTGATCCCGGCGATAAGGATAAAGAGCTCCTTATCAGTTACAGCTCATAGGCGTAACAATAGGACATATTCTAAGAAGAGAAGGGCTATTAAAGACAATTATCGACGGTACAGTAGAAGGGAAAAGCCCGAGAGGAAGACCCCGCCTTCGGAAAGTAAAACAAATCACGGAAGACACAGGAAGCAGAAGCAGAAGCTATGGTGATATGAAAAGGAAATCTTCCAATAGAAAGCAGTGGTATAGTGCTGCTTCAAACCTCAAACTCAGAAGGAGTAGTTATTACTGTAGTTTATTATATAAAAACCAGACCTCAAATCAAATATTTTCGCTGCTCTTTGTGAAGATATGGGAGCTGAACACATATCATTGTTGTTTTATTCTTCTTCAGTTGTCACGCGGTAAGGTGTTCAAGTGTGGCTACGAACTGAGAAATAAAAGAAGAATTCTACTACAATTTATTCCTAGTGAAGTTCTCCTACTTAGTAGACATATTCGAAAAACTAAATTCACTTAATCTTCAACTTCAGGAAAATAATACAAATATATTTCTTTGAGATATTTCCCACAATGTATGAATTTATCCAGAGTTACCGCCGGAAGAGAATCATAAAAAGTTGTTGTTAAAGACAGTGGAGGGTCATTTAGAAAACAGAAGAAGACATTAAATTGGGGGAATGGGGTAATAAATCCATTTGAAAGTATACCTACCGGCCTATGTCTGCAAGAAGAAGAGCAATTGATAGATCGTTCTTCAAGTACCGCAGAAAATCAAATTTTGTTATTGAGTCATAAAAAAATTTCTGGGGTGAACTGTCTTGTAACTATTCTTTTATTAAAGAAAATGCGTTTCGCATACTATTACCTTTTCCTATTTCTTACCTTTGAGAAATTGGATTTTCTGGTGTAGCTGCTTTAAAGTCTAAATATAAAAGAAAACGAGCTCACAGTGTCTATCTCGAATATCAAACCAAACCTGGACAGGCTGTGTACTTTAAAGCTGACACATATTAGTTATTAGATCTATGCTTTAGAAATGTTTTATTTTAATTTTAGTTATAATGTTTTCGTTATAATAAAAATGTAAAAAGTTAATCCCCCCCCCCCTATGTATAGCTTCGGCACGGTTTGATAACCGCTGCCTTAGAACATGAACATTTCTTCAATGTAGTTCTTCTACCTTGCTATAATTTCAATAACCTTTTAATTATCGACAATTAATAGATTTTATCAACCCTTTTTGTACATATGCCAAATAGAAGGCTAGCCTAAACCATTGAACAGAGAAGAAAATGTTTATATGACAAGGGGGACCGACGCCGACGGCTGTATGTGCTCTTCTAGGCACGACAGGTTGCATATGCCACAATATTGATCAATCCAAGCCCATACCGTTTGATCAGGGTCCGCAGTATTCCGCTATAAAATGTCAGACCTGTTATTAATATTTAACGCAAGAGGTTCTTAACCTATGAGTCGCGACCCAAAATAGGATCGATTGGTGTATTTAATAGATCGCGAAATATTTTCAACAAAAACAGTATTTTACAGAATATTCCTTCAAGCCATTGCGCATTGAATGTGGGTTGTACAAGCAGCTTATTGTTCAGATATTTGTTTCTGAAATAAACAACTTAAATACATCTAAGCTAGGGGGCGATCACACTCTTAGTGAATTCCCCGAAAATATAACATGCTGCAAAGGTAACCTAAAATTATGGAGAAGAAAAGTCTTTCCCGGCCCTTGATTAACTTATTTAAGATGAAAACATTAATTTCTCTGACGCTGGCATACAACTTATCATCAGTCATTTGGAAACCGTAATAGTACAATTTGATCGTTTTCTCTCTGAAGGAGATATTTTCAAATTGGGTATGAATGCCATTTAATTTTGATGTAAATGACGTGCATAACGATTTTGTCAATATTGATTTCACTCATTTCGCTACAGTTATAACAAAAGCAGCGAGTCTTTGTGTACATTCTGGTTGAAATTAATAAACGAAATGGCAAAACTAGTAAAAGAAGCACTGAACTACTACTACTGCCATTTGCAACAACATACATGTGCAACTCAGGATTTTCAACCCTAACTATGACAAAAATCAAATATCAAAGCAGATTGCAGCCTGAAGAAAACCTAAGGTGCAGCCTATCTGATATAACACCTAGATTTGATGAGCTTTCAAATATTCAAATCCAAGGTTCACAATTATAAAATTGAATGTTGTTATTAATTTAAATAGTTTGTGTTAATAAAACTGATTTAATTGTTGTTTGATGCGTACGATATTTTGTTGATCTTCTCGTCTTGGGTTGTGAACCCAAATCTTTTATCTTAATCTGGATCGTCGCTCAAAAAGGTTAAGAAACCCTGATATAGAGTATAGAATTCGAAAGACAAAACAGTGTATCAGATTTAAGAAAACGATAGTGAAGCAAACCGTCAGATATAAGACCATATCAAAAATGCCGATAGACAACCCTTTTAGAACATAAATACTTTTTTACCGTCTTCTCCCTTTGTACAGGGTAGGCTTGACTCTCAAAAAAAATTGCAATTTTATAACTTTTTCAAAATCAACTTCTTTTATAATTGTATATTATTTAGGATTCAAGCAAATCTATCAAATAACAGTGAAATGAATACGAATAATTCGCACTATTACGCAGAAGAAAATCCGTACTAGATACGATTTACCCATTTTTCAATGAATTTGTTCTATAAATGTTTGGCGTAGTGGCATAGTAGATAACTAAATTATTGGGCCATAGTTCTATAATAATTTAACTGGGCCACTTTACTTACATTTGCCACAAAACATCTTATATGGATAATTGGAAAATGAACTTAAAGTACGACAAAATCTGTATGCCAATATGACCAATTACTACAGTCGGACTGTTAGAAATTTGTTAATTGTTTGCTGCCTTACTTCGTTGAACTTTATATATTAATAATAATAAAAGGCAATTTCAACAGGTATTTATTTTTATTTTAGCTTTATACGTATTTCGACATACAATGTCATTATCAAAAGCATTTAATGATGTAAACATTTGTAGTTGCTTGGGTAACAGCACACTGGATCTTGGTTTTGGGCTTGGCTCAGGTCTTCTATTCCAAAACTTCCAATAGCGGGGAATTTATGAGCTCAATTTGCTCATTCATTAAAGGTGTGTTTGTTAAAGTGTCTTTGTGAATTTGAAAGGCCTCGAGTATATCCAATTTACGTTTATCATCACAGAAGTGTAAAAATGTTATTATATTATGTGATGTCAATGCATGATTGTGTTCTAATAAGTGTTTAGCATAGTTAGATTTTTCTGGGTGTTTATATTTGTATGAGCGTATGTGTTCTTTGTATCTGGTGTCAAAATTTCTAATTGTTTGACCTATGTATACATAATTACAATGTGAACAGTTTAATTTGTAAATACCTGATTTTAAAAAATCGTTAGTTCTGTCTTTTGCGTTGAATAAGGTGTTGAAAGTGTTTTTTGTTGTTTTATAACTTACTTTAAATGTACTTGATTTGGTTATAATTTTAGCAATTTTCTCCGATATATCACCGAAATAAGGAATTGAAATATAATTACCATTTTCAGAGTGGCCTTTAGAATATATTTTTTGAATTGCTAATTTATAATCTTTCTTTTTGATTAGTGTGTCTATCAGTTTTGTATGGTACCCATTACTGTGTGCAACTTGTTTAATAATCGAAATCTCTTTGGTGTAATCAGTGTTACTTAGGGGAACTGTTAAAGCTCTATGTATCAGTGACCTATAGGCTGTTAATTTATGTGTTTTATGGTGACATGAGTCCTGTAGTATTGTGATATCTGTTTGTGTAGGTTTTCTATAAATAGAGTATTCGAGTTTGTTTTCGGAATTAATTTTTATGTTTAAGTCTAAATAATTAATACATCTGTTTTGTTCTGTTTCTAATGTAAAGTTTATGTTTGAGTGTAGAGTATTGATAAACGTTAAGAAGTCACCAATAACTTTCAATGCGTTTCGTTTAAAATGTTTATTGAAATTAGTTAAATAATGTATTTTGAATAAATTGGATTGAAAGAGGAGCTGTGCATCTATGGTATCCAGAAAGTTGCCATATACCTCTACTAGACTTTTTTCTTTACAAAATAGAAGAATCGAGGCGTGTAGATCAATTACATCTGACACGTTAAAAAAGTCCGAAATCGTCTTTAAAAAATAAAAAAATGTGTGGAAGTGGACGAAGTAAATTTTCAACATATAGTGAATTAAGCAAAATTTAGTGTTCTATTTTTTGTTGTTTCTCACGTGCTTATTTTGTTTTAATAGTGGAGTTGCACTAATGGGTGTTTTTCTTGTTAAATACTAATACAGGTTATTAATATTAGCAAAACTGTTAATTACTACAGTAAGACAGCTGGACAGAAACCAACTGTAATCCATTTCTTCACTACAAAAAAGTCAATAATCTCAATTGCTGTGACAGGTGCACGTTGGGTTGCGTGAACCACTTTTGTAATGACGATGTAAGTTTTGAGAAACAACGTTCAGTAGCTATGTAACAAATAGTAATTTAGTATGGCTGTGAACTAAAAGTTTTCAGCTTGCACAATAATCATACGAAATTAAATTGCTCGCACTATTTTTGGAACTTCTACGAAATATCTATAACTTTCAATGCATTTCGTTTAAAATGTTTATTGTAATTGAATAATAGCAACTTAAATTTCATAGGGAAGAATCTTCAGGTCTGCATGTCCCATGTCAAAAGTACACTGTAACAAAATGTTTTTTTCGTTTAACGGTCTTATTCATAAAATGTAGACGGATTTTAAAATTTCGCTTCAACTACCTTTTCAGGAAAAGCGCAATTTTAAGCTGAACGACCAGCTTGCGCGAAATCTTTCTACTTCGCGTATTATGAATGCTGTGGATTTTATATCTCCTTTTACGAAATATAACCAAACGTAACAAAAGTAGAGGCTAGACATGCTACTACAATGAAACTGCAAATCATAAAACAGAATTTCTTAAAAGTGATTACGGAACTCAATTTGATGGTTCCTAAGAATACTATTTTGGTTATTTTTATAAAACCTGATGAAGTAGCATTAGCAGAGCGTAGTCATTACGCTTTGATAATGCTACTGGCAACGGTTAGCGATATGTCAGCATCAATCAACTCTACGACATCGCAGTCTAAACTCGAAGAAGCGGCTTTAGTTAAAGTATTATTTTATAAATGTTTGCAAACTATTATACAAATGTTGATAATGTTTGTGTGGTCAACAAAATCTAACAAGCTTTACGCATTGTTTTTGTCTACAGTTGCTAATAACTTTCGAATTACTGAACCCAAGATTTTTATTATATATCAAGCGTTAGCTGAAATGGTTATAAAAGTAATAGAACAGAATCGATACTTATTTATTACATGAGCATTTTCAAACTTTTTTGACTGAAAGAAATAGATAAAGATTGACATTGTCTCGCTGTTCGTATTCTTGTCAGATACAAAATATATAAAAGCAGATGTAGACCACACCACTGTAGCTATTGCAATACTTTTGTCAACTTAAACTTTACTATGCAGCTAAATATATAATTTGGCACTGTTTAAGAAACTGAGAGTTAAACAAACATGTCCAGATATATTGTACATACAGCATGTGCAGGAGAAACGTAGAATTCATGAACTCGTGGTACGAGGTAGAGATTCCGGTAGTTCGAAGAATTCGTCAGGATCTGAAGGGCTATCAGGATTCATATTCAAATTCCATATATTTTGCTTACATCTTAGTACATATTGTAAAAGCCATGTATTACCTTTTAACTTTAATTTTTAAATGGACGTCAAAGGCGGCAATTAAATTACCTAAAGACCTTTTTTACCTATCGTCTGATGTGATGAATTTATTTTCAGAACTAACTGAATTAAGCTAGAAAACGGTTTCCTTGTAGCAGGCTGTGAACAATAACTTATTTGTAATAAGCCACAAAACAACAAGGGAAGTAAACAAAAAAAAAACAAAACTTAACAGTTGTTTCGATTGAAGTGCAGCAGACTTATTTTTCCAAAGTATTCAGTTATATAAAAATCTGTATTTCCTAAGAGGCGCGAGATACTATAAATTGGCCAGCTGTATCTTAAGATTCAACTGCAATGATGTTTTTTCTTTAGCGATTCATCATAAATGACTCGCTCCAACAAACATGTAATAACGTGCACGGTGTTCGTGAATCTATTGTCCTAGTTTTTTAAAGAACACGCAAGCAGCCGCAGAGTAATTCGGACCTTTAATATAAAAATGAAAAATTCATTTTCTTTTATATAAAACCAGTTAAGGAATAATTTTAAGTTAATTTAGTTAATGTTAGGCAGTGGTTTTTGCCCACTGTGAATATTACTTAAATGTACGCTCAACAGATGATTATTTGCTAACGTATATGTAGCTTCTGTTGACTCTCAATGACATCTGGGAAGGATTAAAAAGAATTGAACAAGAGGCCGGGCATGCAAATGTTTCTTGGAATGTGAGGGATAAACATGGGGTAGCAAGGTGTTAGTAGGGTCACTAACGCCAGCCTACCGATGACAGCGTTGTTGGTAGGTAGGCGTTAGTTTTGCGTATTTGGCGTGATGACTGATTAATTGCCTTTGCGAACCTATTAACTGATTGCGATACGATTATCCTCTTAGCTGAGCAAGGTCCAATATTAGTGTTACCATTTCTGTATTTATTACGCTCGCGAGGTTATGGTTTATGTGCCATGAAGTGTTGTGTGTGTTTACCCGAATGGTTGTGTATTATCTACACGTTATTATGTGTGGTTTAGCTTGGGGTTCTATTATCGTTATTATACAAGATTGCTGTATCTATGTAAGTAGTTGTTGGAAACAGTGGAGCAGTGAATATAACTAGCTATATGAGTAGATCAAGTATGTGGCATGTTTAATCATTATTCATCTAGCAGTAATTCGGGAGGTAGTCAGCTAGCAGGGGTGGTCTCGTAAAGGCGCCTTGGTCGAATTATTATTATTATCATTATGAATGTTACATTAATGCAGGGTGGCATCGGCTGAGTTTTACGCGGGGGATTGGCCAACTAAGATTTCACTCTCTCCATCGCATGTGGGGGCTCACGGCAATGTCCCCCCGCGACTCATGTGAATAAAAAAATGTTGGCTGGACATAGTCCAATTGCCTGGTGCAACCAGAAGATATGCATAATTGTCCTAATTAATCGATGATTGTAAATGGCCACAACAGCTAACAGGCAGACGAGCATCCGTATCCTGTTCAAATCCCAATCCAGGGATAGGGAGCTGGAAGACCCCCGGTGAGTACAATCGCCCAATATTTATTGACAGATCAGTAAGTCTGTGTTTTATTATCTGTTGCATGTCACCGCCAGTGCGTTCTGATCCCATCCACTGCTTGTTTACCCAGGAACTCCATAAATGAAATGCAGAAGCGCTGCAACCTTATTTAAATTTAAAATTCAGTAGTTTTTATACGCCCCCTGTAAGGTCGACCCTAACATTAGTTGTTTCGTTTTTTGTTTAAAATACATTTTAATTAATATTACATTATATTTCTTCACTGTTTTCGCCTTACATTTTTATGTTCAAAAAACAAAAAATAAGAGGTTTATTTCGAAATCTCCTTCATTATGCAAATTTTGATTCAAGTAATAAAACGTGGAATGATCCATTTACTAAGAAAACAACTCAGTTTGCAATGCGGATTTTACCAAAACAACTTAAATAGTAGGTAGTCATCTTTGACTAATATGTCTACAACCTTACATTTTTAATAGTTTCATTATAATTATAACAACTACTTGCTGGTTTTACACATCCTGTTATTAGTAAATGGTAAATCATCTAGAACTTAGTCATAGTCATGATTAAAACGATATAATCTCAATTGGAACAATATTATAGTTATCTTTCTTTAAAACTTTTTTGGTTGAAAGCCTAATATTAAATAATTTTTCACTGTCTGTCATGAGAAAACGGGTATGACTATAGGAGTACTCGGTCATTTGTGTAAAAAAATCTTTCTAATATTCTGTCGCATTTGACGTGCGCGGTTCCGCAATTTAGTACCCGGATTGACATTGTACCACTGAAATCGGGTGCAAATGGTGCGATAGAACCAAAAGTAAAGCAACATGTAATAGTTTGGAGTTTTATCAGTAGAAAGTGGTTAAGTGAAGATTGAGTAACTGTTTCTGTCATTCGTAATAAAGCAAGTAAATATTCAATCAACACCATTTTTCATATCACAGTCTGGCATCGGTATCTTATCTGCCACGTGTTTCTACTCAGTATATAGTAGAAGCACAGAGAAGGTACCGTTTAATGTCGATTCCGAACGATAGAAATTCGGGCGAAGATTTTTAGTAGCAGGATCTTACGGTTGCAAACCGGATTAGGAAATTGTGTGTGGTAGATTGCAGCACAATGAAAGACCGTTGAAATTATGGCAGATAAATTAAACATCAATAACGAAACGACGGGAAAGAGGAAGATATGTGCAAAGTTTATCTTCCAGTGTTACTGATTAACAGAAACAGACAAAAGTTGCATCGTATGCAGACTTGTCCTGAAAATACAAATTTTGTTAACTGCTTTGTCACTGATAATGGGTGTTTCAGTACGATCTTGTGACCAAACGCCAAAGCATGCAAAACGTATTGGAAAATCATCACCAAGGCCCAACAAATTTCTTCTGTACAAATCCAGAATCAAAACTATGCTGATTACTTTTTTCAATACACAGGATGTGATCCATAGAGAATTTGTGTCTGAAGGACAAACAGTAAAAAATGCATTCTACATTAAAATGATGCAGAGGTTATCGCAGTACATTTTTTTATTCAATCACAATTTTGAAAAAGAGGTGGTTTGTCGCATGGCAATACTATTCTATACTAATGAAACCATTTTTCATAAAATAAGGCATTGGCGAGATCAATTATTCGTATTCACTTGACTTGACACCAGCAGACTTGTTTCTTACTAAAGTTAAAACTGTTCTCAAAATGACCGGAGTTTAGGATGTGGAATTAAAAAAAATCCGCGAATAAGAAGTAGTTTCTTCGAGTGCCTTTGCCGACTGTTTTTTAGAACATTGCAATAAGTGTATTAGAGTAATTAAGCGTCAAATATATTTCGTTTAACTTAAACGACAAAGCCAAACCTCGAAGGAATTAATTAAGGCATTTTATCTCGTTTGTTTTAGTATGGACTTATTATTTGCTATGTTAGTGCTTTAAATCTTAAAGCCTAGTCAATAATTTAAGGATTAAGTGCAGTTTAAAATTTGTACTCCTCAATGTTAAGTGTAAATAATTATATTCTTTTCTCTGCTCTTTTAGACGGTTAGGGTCGTTTACTTCAACGCTGGAAAGTGAACTGCAGCCAATGTAAAGGACAATACGTAATATATATATGACAAAATAAATTTGCTACAGAGTGTTGGCGTTGATTGGCATGATTACATTTGACAAATATTTAATATTTTTCTTGTTAATTAAATTGTGTTTGTTGTAGTTGTGTCAGTTCGAGTATTAAATTTCCAAACCTCACACATGTATAAAGCAAATTTGATGAATCTATCTTGAACTATGTTATGGAAAACATTATTGAAAATGTGACAAAGTAGATAAAAAGAGCCTTATTTATTTTTAAGCCTTTTTCCTAAAAACGAAACCTGAAAATGTTTTTCTGCACTACTGAAAATTAATCAAAATTTCTAGATTTCGAATGAGGCTTCTAGTATTCAGTGCATATGAAATGAAAAACATAACTGAAAGTTTGCAAAAGTAGGTAAAAAGTGCCTAACTAATGTTAAAATCTCTTTCCAAAAAAACAGAAACTATAAATGCCGCATTTTTTACTCTGTAGTACTGAAAATTAATCAATATTTCTAGATTTTGAATGAGGCTACCAGTATTCAGTGAAAAAGGATATGAAAAACATAATTGCAGATTTGGTAAGGTAGATATAAAGTGCCTCAATGTTTAAACCTCTTTCCAAAAATCGAAAACTTAAAATGCCGGATTTTTCAGACTGTAGTAGGAACTGAAAATTAAGGAAGATTTTTAGATTTTAAATGGGGCTTCTAGTTATCAGTGAAAAATGATATGAAAAACATAATTGGAGACTTGACAAAGTAGATATAAAGTGCCTCAATAATTTTTAAACATCTTTCCAAAAATCGAAAACTGAAAATGCCGAATTTTTCAGTCTGCAGTACTGAAAATTAAGGAAGGTTTCTAGATTTTGAATGAGGCTTCTAGTTATCAGTGAAAAATAATATGAAAAACATAAACATAAACATAAACAAAATAGATATAAAGTGCCTCAATAATGTTTAACCTCTTTCCAAAAATCAAAAACTGAAAATGCCGGATTTTTCAGAGTGAACTACTGAAAATTAAGCAAGATTTGTATATCTTGAATGAAACTTCTAGTATGTAGTGAAAAATGATATGAAAAACATAATTGGAGACTTGACAAAGTAGATATAAAGTGCCTCAATGTTTAAACCTCTTTCCAAAAATCGAAAACTTAAAATGCCGGATTTTTCAGACTGTAGTAGGAACTGAAAATTAAGGAAGATTTTTAGATTTTAAATGGGGCTTCTAGTTATCAGTGAAAAATGATATGAAAAACATAATTGGAGACTTGACAAAGTAGATATAAAGTGCCTCAATAATTTTTAAACATCTTTCCAAAAATCGAAAACTGAAAATGCCGAATTTTTCAGTCTGCAGTACTGAAAATTAAGGAAGGTTTCTAGATTTTGAATGAGGCTTCTAGTTATCAGTGAAAAATAATATGAAAAACATAAACATAAACATAAACAAAATAGATATAAAGTGCCTCAATAATGTTTAACCTCTTTCCAAAAATCAAAAACTGAAAATGCCGGATTTTTCAGAGTGAACTACTGAAAATTAAGCAAGATTTGTATATCTTGAATGAAACTTCTAGTATGTAGTGAAAAATGATATGAAAAACATAATTGGAGACTTGACAAAGTAGATATAAAGTGCCTCAATAATGTTTAAACCTCTTTCCAAAAATCAAAAACTGTAAATGCCTGATTTTTCAGAGTGTTCTACTGAAAATTATGCAAGATTTCTAGATCTTGAATGAAGCTTCTAGTATGCAGTGAAAAATGATATGAGAAACATAATTGCAGATTTGATAAGGTAGATGTAAAGTGCCTCAATAATGTTTAAACATCTTTCCAAAAATCGACAACTGAAAATGCCGGATTTTTCAGTCTGCAGTACTGAAAATTAAGGAAGGTTTCTAGATTTTGAATGAGGCTTCTAGTTATCAGTGAAAAATAATATGAAAAACATAAACATAAACATAAACAAAATAGATATAAAGTGCCTCAATAATGTTTAACCTCTTTCCAAAAATCAAAAACTGAAAATGCCGGATTTTTCAGAGTGAACTACTGAAAATTAAGCAAGATTTGTATATCTTGAATGAAACTTCTAGTATGTAGTGAAAAATGATATGAAAAACATAATTGGAGACTTGACAAAGTAGATATAAAGTGCCTCAATAATGTTTAAACCTCTTTCCAAAAATCAAAAACTGTAAATGCCTGATTTTTCAGAGTGTTCTACTGAAAATTATGCAAGATTTCTAGATCTTGAATGAAGCTTCTAGTATGCAGTGAAAAATGATATGAGAAACATAATTGCAGATTTGATAAGGTAGATGTAAAGTGCCTCAATAATGTTTAAACATCTTTCCAAAAATCGACAACTGAAAATGCCGGATTTTTCAGTCTGCAGTACTGAAAATTAAGGAAGGTTTCTAGATTTTGAATGAGGCTTCTCGTTATCAGTGAAAAATAATATGAAAAACATAATTGGAGATTTGCCAAAGTAGATATAAAGTGCCTCAATAATGTTTAACCTCTTTCCAAAAATCAAAAACTGAAAATGCCGGATTTTTCAGAGTGAGTTACTGAAAATTAAGCAAGATTTGTATATCTTGAATGAAACTTCTAGTATGTAGTGAAAAATTATATGAAAAACATAATTGGAGATTTGACAAAGTAGATATAAAATGCAATAATGTTTAAACTTATTTTGAAAAAACAAAAACTGAAGGAGTCGGAATTTTCAGTCTGTATTTCTGAAAATTAAAGAAGATTTCTAGATTTTGAATGAGGCTTCTAGTTATCTGTGAAAAATGATATGAAAAACCAAATTGAAGATTTGACAGAGTCGAAATAAAGTACCGCAATTACGTTTAAACCTCTTTCCAAAAAACGAAAACTACAATTTTCGGATTTTTCAGTCTGTTCTTCTGAAAATTAAGCAAGATTTCTAGAATTTGAATGATGTTTCTAGTATTCCGTGAAAAATGATATGACAAACATAGTTGGAGATATGACAAAGTAGACGTAAAGTGCTTTAATTATTTTTAAACATTTTCCTAAAGCTAAAAATGTGGGTCTGTACATTTGAAAATTAAATAAGTTGTCTAGATTTTGAATGTGGTTTCTAGTATTCAGTGAAAAATGAAAAGGGAAAATAACTGAAGATTTGACAGAGCAAATATAATGCGTCTAAAAAATGTTTACATCGCTTTCCAAAAAACGAAAACTGAAAATATAGGATTTTTCAGTCTGTAGTACAGAAAATTAATCAAGATTTCTAAATTTTGAATGAGGCTTCTGGAATTCAGTGAAAAATGATATGACGAACATAATTGGAGATTTGGCAAAGTAGATATAAAGCGCTACAGAATGTTTAAAGCTTTTTCCAAAAACCGAGGACTGAGAATGTCGGATTATTAGATTTCTAGATTTTGAATGAAGCTTCTAGGAAAAATGATATTAAAAACATAATTGGAGATTTGATAAACAATTGGTATAAAGCGCCTTTCCAAAAAATGAAGACTGAAAAAATCGGATTTTTCAGTCTGCAGTACTGAAAATTAAGCCAGATTTCTAGGTTTTGAATAAGGTGAAACCCTGAATTCATACACCGTATAATTAAATTTCCAAAAATTATATATGTGTGCCGCCTATTGGGCAGTACTGGCTTACCTTCGTGTTTAGGGTAGCAAAAAATAGTACATGGTGCAATTTGCAGAGTTCTTTGGACGCTTCTAGTCGCTTCTACTATTTTATTCTTCATTTCGTTAAAACGAGTGGTTGTTGTGATGTATTGAATTTTGGTTAGCGTTTGAAACTTCTCTGATACAGAAACTACCAACTCATCTCCCATTTTGGCTTATAAATAATGTAAAAGTTAATCAGAAATTGGGCAGTGTGCCAGATTTATTGTTTTTATGACTTAGTATTATTTTCTGGCAAAGGTTTAGTTTGTGACAATATTTAATTTCTAACTGCTTTTGTACTATTATACACGTTTTTGAGATAAACAAATACTATGCAAAATCGCAATCTTCACATATAAATAAATAATATTCTATAATTGAAATAAAATATAACTGTTGGAGCTAGTATTATCTATCATTTCAAACCAATCTATTAAATTTTTTTAAGAAAACATAATTTTGAATATAGTTTTTTTAGCGTATTGTTATATTTAGTAGCTTGGATATCGGTAGCGTTTTAAATTTAATTAAGAAAGTCTTATGTAACACTAATTAACAGCTGCATGAATACAAACAAATTACGTTACTGTTGTACTGTTGTAAAACGATTTAAATTATACTTTTAGGATGTAACAAACTAAAAGAATCACCAGCGGTAAATTAAATTCAACAGACTGACTTGACACACTAACCTAGTAAAGTTGAATGAAACATCAGGTATTACGAAGATTTGTATAACTGCAATAAGTAAATGATGATCATATAATATCACATAATAAATATTTGTGCCCCATATGCGTTTTTTATTAGTTAAGTGTACAATATTAAGCCAAACAAACTAATTAATTTAGCTAATAATTTCTCAGATAACACTAATTATGTTTAATTTTAGTAATAATTAAACTTTACGTCGATGGATGTACAAACGTCGATTATCTATTTGTTGGCTATTATAACATACTTTTGTCTACTTAAAATAGTCAATGTACAAGCGTTATCGCTGCTTTTAAAAATAACTGCGTATTGTTTTTATATTAACTTTTTAGGTTAGACTACAAAGTGCAATTCACTATAATCGTTGAACCCTAAATACAATTTTCTCGTTAACTTGTTATTCTGAACGTTTGAATTACATATTTGTCTAGTTCAAGTAACATCTAAATTTATTTATAATAATATCCCGCATGAGCGGTTCTCTAATTACATGAAAAACTGGATTTGCGTCACCACAAATAGAACACCGAGGGGTTTTCCCGCGTAATTATTGCAAATTTATGCTATGGTATAACAAAACTTATAAACCAAATAACGAGAAGAACTTGTCCTGTTCGAACCCACGCGTATTTATCTTTTTAAACCGCTTCCGTTTATTTACGGTTATAATCCTGTATTTTCCCTGACAAGTATATCGCTTTCAACGGAATATCCATTATTCAGTAATATTATTTACTTACCATATCATCGGCCACAATAATAATAATATGGGGGGGATCTATCGAACTAACAATATTCAGTAGCACACAAAAAACCACTAAGAACGCACTGGAGAAATAATACATTTTCGCGAAATTCATATTCACAACAATGAGCACGCTAAGAAGTTACGGGCGGCTTGCAGTCAACACTAAACGTGTATAAAAAGCACGTTGTAATTTATACTCGTATCTTATGATCAATTATTTATCCCATGGAAATATCTCCACGGCCACCTACGTTTGCACATCCGACTACCTGAGGTCTTTGGTTCAGATTTGATTATGTGGAGAGAAACAACTTTTTAATTGCCGCTGCCGGATTTGACTAATTTTACAATGATCTAATCTCGCATCTTGCTTTCTGACGTTACCAGTTCAAATAAAACGTAAAAGTATTGTCAAGATCGCGAACTTTGATTACAGTGGACACGGCAATAACAAGACTGGAAAATTTGTACAAAACATTTCTTATTACATATTACATATGAAGGTGCTTATCTACAGATGAAACGTGATTTTGACATACTTCTTTAAGATTCTATGGTGTAATCTCTATGGCTGTTTATTATAACCTGCGTTGTTTAATATCTTAAACCCTGAAAATAAACAAGTCTAGACATTTGCGCTATATTAAATTTAGAACCTACCATGTCCAACTTTCCCAATTTCCTACTTTAGCTGAAGGGCCAATCTCCAAATTTTGTAGCTTTGTGATATCTTCGTTGTCAAGCTCAAAATCAAATATGTTTATATTTTCTCGAATTCTGTTTGAATTTGAACTTTTAGGGATTACGCTTATTCCACGTTGAACTGTAAATCGCAACAAAATTTGTGCAGGAGTTCTTCCGTGTTTTTCTGCAATTTCCGTCACTACAGGATTATGGAGTAAATCTGGCAACATTTTACTAGAAAATAATGATTTAAAATTTTAAAATACAAATACGAGGAGTATTCAAATTTAAACAGGAAAGTTTAAATAAACATCCAACTTGGGGAAAATTCATCAAATTAGATTAATTAAAAGTTGGCCGTGACTGATGTTAACGTATCTATGGCAATAGCTTCGCTGTAATATTATTTTAACAGTTACAGTACGATGTCGGAAAGTTCTGTTCATTGTAGCGTGGGACAGCGAAAATAATTAAATAGCTTAAGAATAAAGGCGTAAAATCCACTAACTTGTTGATCAAAGAACACAAGTTAAATCGTTTGCAAATCGCTTCCTCTTTACTGCAGCGGCATGAAAGAGAAGAGGATGAATTTTTTGAAATCAACTGATGAAACTTGAGTGCCTATATAATAGATTTACTGGCGCTAGTGGTCAGTGACGTGGCACTGAAAGAAAAATTTCACATGTAAACCTAGAAAAATCTATCTCTACAGTAGTACATATTTATACACCGCTCCGAGTCGTAGAGTTAACAAATAGAAGGGCGGCCAAAAAATGACACCTCTAGAATTTTCGCCAGTTTCACCGATTGCGAAGTCTCGCGTGGTTCGAAACAGACCCGTAAAATCGTAAAACAAATTTCGAAACTTTTAAAAATCGGGTTGGTGCGAGAATTCAAAAAATATTATGGAGGTCGGAGGAGGGTAAACGTTTTATTTTCTTTGACCAGATACGGGGGAACGGTAGAGACCAGCGCGGGATTTCCGGCGATTTTCCCTTCTTAGCCGTCAAGGTCTCCGGATGGCCGCTAGCGCTCCCCAAACGTTTTTCTTCTTTTGGTGATAGCTCGGTCCGTAGGTAGATTAGGGGAACGTGCCGGGTGTCATTCGACGCATCAAAGGACCCGACGTAACGTAGTATAGGTATGACCCCAGCATAAATCGTTTCGGATGGACGTAACCTCAAAGAACCCTTTTCTGCAGGTTAGCAACAGGCAGATCGATGGCCACGGCAACGGGATTGGTCCGCTTTTGTAGGCACGCTGTCTGCCTATGAGAATATGAAATATTGTGGAATGCTGCCAGATGTTCATGGACGCCCATTGCCGAAACACGAAATTGGAATTTTGTAGAGTCGAAAATTACTGATGTTTGATTGTTGTCGAGACTAAAAACGACCTACTAATAATAATTGTGCGGTAAGGTAAGTGGATATATTTCAATTTCGTTAAAACAAAACCAAGGACAATGTCTTGATTAACTGGTCGGTGCTGAATTTTGCAAATATGCGCACCCTCACCCTAAAGTCGCCTGCTCTCCTCAAAGGGCAGAAACATTTTTGAACATTTTTGTACCTACCACAACATACTCTTGTGAAATACAATTGCGAACCCCTTCTACCCTTCACCCGACTTTTCTACCCTGTCCCTTTCTTTCCTAAACATTTTTTTTCCTTCTAAGTTTTTCCTCTCACCTTTGCCTTCTTCCTGACTCGCATTTGCCCTCATTCTACGTTCGTCTTTCCTTCCCTCCACCACTTTCCTATTTCTATGTATATCCTTGTCCTTTTTCGCCTTTTCTTCTTCCGTTTCCCTGTATCCTCTTTATCTTCTTCTTGCCCGGTTTCCCCCTCCCTTTCTTCAGTACCCTTTCGACCTTTAGTTTCTGTTCTTCTTCTCTCTTTTCCTTTCTACCCCATTCTTTCACCCGTTTCCTGGCTTTCTCCCTACCTTCTCGATTTCTTTTCTAAATCATTAACCATGTTTTAACCAATAGGCTTGTAGCTACGCGGCAGGAACTGCGAACAAGTTTACTTGAAATATTTTCCTAGCCACACCTAACCTTTACTGGCGCGAAAGCTGGACTGGCGTAAAAACTGGCGACCCTAAATGCAGGCACATGTAAACCCTCTATTAGGTTTTACTCTTGAGTCGATACGTGCAAGCATCTCCAAAGCTAAAGAAAGCATTATTTTTATAGTTACAGTTACGATGTCGAAGTTCTGTTCATTGTTGGATAGAACCGCTCATAATAATCAAAATTCTTACCAATGAAGGAGTAATTTTGATTCGATCAATGTCTTTCTAATAATCGAGTATTTGATGGTCGAAATTTTTTCGAAGCGGGAGTAACTGTAACTTCGGTTATAGGTAAAAATAAAGAAGAAGCTATTCAGCAAAGCAGACTGTAAGTTCATCAAATTACTCAAAATATACTAATTAATTTCGGAAGAATTGAAGATACCGTAAGGTGAGTGCTAGGTGACTTTCGCGCTTATTTAGCCACAAGCTCAAGTTGAATTGTTTGCAAATCGCTTCTTCTTTATTACAGCGACATAAGAGAGAAGTAGAAGCATTTTGGGGTTCAATAGTGACAACTGATGAAACCTGGACAAATCATTTGCTTGGGAATTCTCAAGGGTGTTCTTTGTCGATTTCCTTACAGAACGTCGTACACTTAATACAGACTATTATTCAACACTTTTGCACAACAGATCCGAAACAAACGGAAGGGAAGACACAGTTCTGTTGGTTTTCCAAGACATATCGCTGCAAAAACAATTGAGATCTTGCCCCCTCCGATTTTTATATGTTCGATCCACTAAAAGAATTTTTAGCCGGGAAAAGATATTACCCAAACACTTCTTCCAAGACGGTATTAGAAAGCTTCCAGATCGGTGGCGCAAGTGCATCGCAAGGTAAGGGGACTACATCAAAAATTAATGTAATTTTCATCGTTTCAATATTGTAACACAATTTTTTATAAATAAATTCCTGTTTAAATTTAAAAGTTTACTTGGCAGACACCTTTTTCCGTATGCTGAATAAAAATTGTTGATACCAGGGCTACCAAGGGGCGAATAGGCCATCACCACTATCCCATTTTTTTGACAGTACTCAACTATTTCTTGTTGCTGCAGAAAAACATGGAGCTCTATTTGAAGACTAGCAGGTTTAATTTCAGCGAACTTTATAATGTTTTCTATTTGAGCTATACTGAAGTTTGAAACTCCTATGGCCTTAGTACGTCCTAATTTCACTTGTCTTTCCAGTTCCTGAAAAGAAACAAAAAATTAAATATCATTTATTTTAATCTGTGTTCTTATTCGCTTTGATTTAAATCTAATCGCTCTAACAAAAGATATAAATATAACTTCGTCTCGTATGTTTACAGTGAAATGCAATGAGGTGAAAGTAAATTTATAATTGAATATTGCCAGAGATATGTATAAAATATAAAAGGGAAATTCTTGCACAGAGATCACAATGTGATAAAAATATGAGATAGGTGAAAGGCGTATAACGAGTACAACCATCCAAATGCGGGTACAGGAATTAATTTTAAAATATATCCCTGAATCGAGAAAACGTGGCTAAAAAGTCAACCAGGATTTCCGTTTGGAAAAGAAATAAATAACAAAGAACCTGGATTAGGTCGCACCTTCAAATCTTTTAAAATATTCGAAAAGGGGCAAAATGACGTCAATTCTAAACAAAAATTGCTTGTGCAGTGTACAATACTGCAAATACATTTTTAAATTGCAAAAATGGTGAGGAAGCCTAAACCAGTAAGCCTTGCATGTATCGAAAGATAATTAATTAAATTACTATTTCTATAAACATATCACTTCGATTGGACTGTCGTATAACAAACAAATCTATTTCTCGTTCAAAGGTCGAGCCACGTATTTCTCTCAGTCAAAAATTCTACGGCATTCTTGAGTTATTAGTAAATGTTGGGTAATTAATTTTCTAGTTTTTAGTTGATTGTTGAAAAGCAATTTAAATATCCAATTAATACAATTTACATATCAATTTTTAAACAGGTGTGTTAAACATTATAAAAATAACTGGAATTGATTCAATATTTTTATAATACTGTACAGTGTGTCCCAAGTTTTTGATCTATACACAGAATAAATTATCTTATATTTTTCAAAATTGTATGAATTGTTTATGCCATATCTCGAGGGCTGCGGCGCTGAAACTAAAACGCATTTCGCGATGCTATAGAATAAACAATTCTAAAAACATTTTTGTCGTCAGCTGCTGTAACCTAACCTCACTGTTTTTGCCATTTGCACGTGGTTTGATTGAAGTTTATAGTGTTTTTTGGAGTTTCTACTCGCGGTATAAAAATCAGTCTTTTACAAGATTAAATTATGTATTTTGATAGTGAAATGCTTCACTTTCTCATGTTGTCTGACTTTTTCTATATCTTTCTTTCTACTTCATTTGCGCATCTCGCGGCTCACGCCATTTGACAATGTCTTTACTAGTTATTATCAGCTAGGATCGTTCAGTTAAAAGAATCATTTTTAGCCTTAAAATTAACCATAAATCTATAAAAATTTCCATAAATTCAGAATGCCTCATTTTAAAGCTAAAGTAAAAAGGACCGAACTATTTTCCCACATTTTTATTAAAAATCTGTATAAAGGTTAGTTAAAAACTTAAAAACAATCTTATATTGTCTACTTTGATAGGGTTATAGGGATAAGGTTCATCCTGTGTCACAAAATATTACAGTGGCTTAGGGAAAAAAATGTTGACTGACTTGATATCTCAGGGCAATGATTTAATATCAAGTATAGAAAACTGTAACTGACAAAAACATCACAGAACGTTGGACGCTACTAAAGGATAATGGCATGAAGAAGATCAAATACTTTTGAATCAACAGAGGGAATCTGAATCAATAAATACAAATTTAAACCACTTTACGCAGATGTTGGATTATATTGATCCACAAGTTAGTGCTGAGGAAGTGTTTAATTCAGCAACTGGATACAGTAAGAGCCAGATCACGATTGAATTGCAGAGACTTCGAAAGTTGACGAGAATGGGATGAAGAAGACGACATTCGTTTGAATCAGTTGAAACAACAGTGGGAATCTGAATCAGTAAATACAAATTTAAATACTATTACACAACTGTTGAATTATATGGATCCACAAGTTAGTGCTGAGGGAGTTTTTAATTTGGGCAACTGGATACAGTAAGAGACAAAACAAGATTGAATCGCAGAGACCTCAAAAGTTGATGAGAATGGGATGAAGAATACGAAATTCGTTTGAATCAGTTACAACAACAGCGGGAATCTAGATCAGTAAATTCAAATTTAAATACCATTACGCAAATGTTGAATTATGTTCATCCACAAGTTATTGCTGAGGAATTTTTTAATTTGGGCAACTGAACACAATAAGAGAAAGATCAAGATTGAATTGCAGAGACTTCAAAAGTTTACGAGAATGGGATGAAAAATATGAAATTCGTTTGAATCAGTTGAAACAACAGTGAGAATCTAAATCACTAAATACAAATTTAAACACCATTACGCAAATTTTGAATTATGTTGATCCACAAGTTAATTCTGAGGAAGTTTTTAATTTGGGCAACTGGATACAGTAAGAGACAAATCAAAATTGAATTGCAGGGACTTCAAAAGTTGACGAGAATGGGATGAAGAAGACGAAATTTCTTTTGAATCAGTTGAAGCAACAGTGGGAATCTAAATCAGTAAATACAAATTTAAATACCATTACGCAAATGTTGAATTATGTTGATCCACAAGTTAGTGCCAAGGAAGTTTTTAATTGGACAACTGAACACAGTAAGAGACAGATCAAGATTGCAGACACTTCAAAAGTTCACGATAGTGGGATGAATACTATCGATTCAGAATGTGAGTTTGTAGAACAATCTGTCATAAAACCATGTATAAATATTTATGCTGTTCCATCATTTTTAAATGCTCTAGACGGACAGAAGTAAATAGCATTCTAATGCAAGATGAAGAAACCCAGCATAAATTTTTTCGAAAACACTAAACCGTAAAAAGTTAGTTATTACATTAACCATAATCATTCTGTATGAATATATAGAATTATTTTTAAAAATAATTAAAATTCATTTTAAATATTGTTACGAACCCAATATCAAAAATTCTAAATTAAATTATTATTGCTTAATAGCTGTTGTAATGTGATTTCAATTAGTTGGATACACATTTATGTTGCAAGTAATGATTTCATTTTACTCAGCAAATTTAAAGTACATTCGACTATTAAATTAGGCAGTGTGGAATAAGTAATACGTTTGATAAGGGAAATTGACTAATAAGCAGGTCATTGCTTATGGGTGCAAAAGGAAATTTATAAAAGGACACTTAAGATTGAATTAGCAAAAATTGTGAATAGTTGGCAGTTATCAGTGGGTGATTGATAGATGATAGTATTCCCAGTAACCAACCTAGCAGTGGCGTTGCACCTGTCTGTATTATTGTAAGTAGTTTAGAATACTGCTTTAGGATAAGTTGTCATAGTCTTGTAGAACGTAAAAGTGAATAAATTCAATCATTTTACATAAAGGTAGTTGTTTCTCTGGTGATCCCGGCGATAAGGGCAAAGGGCTCCTTATCAGTTACAGCCATAGGCGTAACATATGGTGGAGGTGCCGGATTACTGAAATTGACAATTTAGGAACAATCTCAAAAATTGATATTTTGGTACCTATCATGTCTACTAAAAGCCAGAGACACTGTCCTTTTTATAATTAACCGCTATTTCGACCTTGATGACACTGAAGTGGTGATATTTTGTGAAGACATTTTTAAGTATTTACAAAATCTAGAATCAACCATTTACTTTGAGACGAAGGGATATGCTCTGAGCGAGATTGAGGCAACCTTGACCTTGGAATATGTCTGTAGTAATAATACGACCTACCTTGCATTTTTGAATTAAGTAAAGAATTTTTTAAATTTAAATTGAAAGATATTTTCATTTTAACTGAATGACACAAACATTAGCTTATAACAGTGACACAGTTTACATTCTTAGCCAAAGCGTACTGAGAACACCAAATTTGGAAATCATCATTTCCCATGCATTTTGTCTGCATGTAATTAACCTATATATAGTATAATAAACAAAATGTGCGATATAGAAAGGCTGTTGAAAGCACTATAATACAGTATAATAAACAAAAGTTCTGATATAGAAGGGCCGTTGAAAACACAATGTGTATGTAGCTTTACTTAAACCACGTAGTTTATATGTTATATGTAATTAATTTACACTCATTTAATAGTTATCAAAGTATAGTGTTTTTTCTTCTTAACACGCCGTATTTGCTTCTAAATGCGCAGCTTAACATCCGCAGGAATTACAATCACCTTATAAAGTTGCCTACAGTCTTTTAGACCTGGTTTGAAATGCCTGACAAACCATGATGGCTTTTATGCAAGTTCCTTCAACGTGTTTAATAAGTAAAGTTATACCGGCAGCCTTAAAAGGAGTCCAACTACCAGTACATTGGATTTTTTGTTTCATATCTAGGGAAATAACAATACTCCATCTTGATTAAGAATTGTGTTTATCACAATAATAGTACATAATAGTGTATATATATATATATATATATATATATATATATATGAGTGAGGTGACACTTGCAGCGACGAAAATAATCATAACAGGATACTAACGACGACGTGTGGCTACTTACTACGACGTCGTAACAAAACCACTTTTTTGTTT
>JABXWE010103238.1:0-25242 GCA_014611495.1 Limonius californicus | reverse complement strand
TAGGTATCTAATTTGTATCTGAGAAGGATCTAGATACATTTTAAAGTATCTTGTATCTGTATCTAGATACACGTAGTAAAATGTATCTTGTATCTGTAACTAGATACACTTTTTTAGAAGTACCTGTATCTGGATCTAGATACAAATAAATAAGTATCTTACCCAACACTGATGATTTTGTAGACTGCGTTCAAAATTTTAACAGCTGCCGAGTGCATGTCATAAACATGCAAATCACTAATTTTTACAATGTTAAAGATTCTTCGTCCGAGTACAAGTTAAAAACAGAAGCGCGGATTTATTTAGCTGATATGGTGCAAGTTGGTTCTGTAAGAGGCTCTAGATGTTTAAAATACAAAACTGAATTTAGTGGTTACTCAACAGAGTTGAACTTTTTAACAGCAAAGAAGGCCCTCCTACACTAAAGAATCGTGAGACACCACGAGGAGTCACACGTGAGCGAAAAAACACTTTCCTTGCAAAACAATGTTAAAACATTTAATGGTATTTTCCTGAGTTTCCAGGAACGTTTAGGAGACTGTTTAAATGAAACATCATATTTTCAGCATTATACAGAGGTTTATTATCGGTATGCCAAGAAATATGTTGTATTACCACAATCATTACACACAGCAGCGTTTAAAAATATAACGGGCAAATTGTTTGGTAATACCCTACTCAAATTAAGCAAGGGTTGTGAAGTGGTAAGGACAAATAATTATTTCATTATAATCAATTAAGTTCAAACGCACCTATAACTGTTCCCATTAGTGTCACGTCTACTTTAATGGCGATATCCATATCATGGCATATCGATAAACACAAAGAAACAATTTATTAAAACGTACATATGGAGCATTGCGCTATATGGATGCGAAACATGGACCATTGGGAAAACAGACAGAAGGAAAATAGAGGCTTTTGAAATGTGATGTTACAGAAGAGCACTAATGATCTCTTGGACACAAAGGAAAACGGACGAAGAAATTTTAGAACAAATACAATAAAGAAGAAAAATATGGAGACACATAACGAAGAGAAGGACCCAAACAATAGGCCATATCCTGAGAAGAAATGGATTAATAAAAACAATTATCGAGGGGAAAGTAAATGCTAAAAACCCAAAAGGACGCCCCCGTCTTCAATATATAAAACAAATAACACAAGACTCGGGAAGCAACAGCTATGAGGAAATGAAGAGAAAGGCCTTGGATAGGGGAAAATGGAAAGCTGCGACAAACCAGTCCCAGGACTGACGACCATAGAGTCCATATCAAGTTTAAATATTTCGAAAATTTCCAATCTTGTGCAGAATATTTACGAAAAATATCAATACAAATAAGTAGATTTTATAAGGTATACTTACTTTAAAATCTTTCCATCTAATCTTAGTATAAACTTCAGTTTTCCCAAACAACTACTTATTCCCTTCTATGAGCAATGAAGAACTGTTGAACCACTCATCTCTACGCTCAATCATTAGCAAAATTAGTAAACGATGTTGAATAGAATAGCATTTTGATCGTAATACTCTATAAGTAATTCTGTAATTTTCACAATTTCTTGTAACCAGAACATTTGTTCTTCTAACTAGTATTTCGAGAACTTTCACTATACATTAGTCAAATTTTGCAGTTAGGTAGCTTTGTAATATTTGGGAAACTTTTCAATTAGCCATTTTTTTATAATATTATTGTAAGTTTAAAATTTACGACCAAAAACTAAACAGTTCGGTAAACTTAATATTTTTAAAACATATTGTAGAGCTGATATCGGCCTACGGCAGATCAATATCTTTTTTTATAGAAATTTACTGTCGTACGTCAATAGTCGCTTGTCAATAATTTATAACTAAAGTTTGACCCTGGAAGAATTTTTTATTTTGTACTAATAGTTTACTGAATATTTTAGCGACATAAGAAATGAGATTGTATTTATACCAGCTGCATTTAATAATGCAAGATGGAAGTTTAGGAACTTAAGTTTAAGTAATAACTAGTTACGACAGAACACGAACAGTGTAAATTTAAAAATCTTTTATGTACTTTCCTATACAAATAATGTCCTAAACAAAGTTGCTTCCATTAAATATGTGGAAAGATTCGAATCCGGCCTTCTACACGAATATTAAAGGAAACTAGCCGAACGTGTAGGCTTCTTTCAGAAATAGTAAATAAACTGTGGGGATCTTTAAGACAGAACGTTTGCCTTTTCTGAAATACACAATGATTTGGGGGCGATGTGTAAAAATACTTTAACTCAGCCAGTTAAATACACAGTTGTCTAGTTAAAATTTCTACAAAACCATAGTTTAGTCTGGTATATTTAAATTTGAAAGTTTTTGCAATACATTCAACCCATTATTAGAAAATATATAATATACCTAAGAAAATAGTTACGCAAAGCTAGCTTATATAATAGTTTCAGGTATTCTCTCGTGCACATCTGAGGTAGCAGTTGATTTACTCAGCTACTAACCTAACTTTTTGAAAATTTGTCTACCATATTACAAAGGTTCAGTTTCTGCTCTAGTTCATATAAAGTATAATCTAACATTGTACCATCTGGTGACCTTTAGCCAGTTTCACGGCTAAGTGAGCGAGATAAACTTTTTTTGTTGTAGTGAATTTATTTTAAAGAAAATGTAAAAATCTAAAACAGCTAAATTAAAAATTTAGTAAATTGCAAACAAAACAGGAGTTTGTTCTGTTACTTTGCTTTCCTAGAAATGATTTTGTTGACTGACGGGTTATATAGGTAACGTAAAACTGTTGGTGATTAAATGCAATCTAAATATGGTATTTAGTGTAAAATAAATAATAAACTACCCTGTAAACTATCCCTGATCATAGCAAACTGCACCATGTTCCTCTTTTCTTTGTGAAATACTATTTTCGCCAACGAACATCAACTGAAGCTCAATTTGGAGCTTATTTCGATTACACAGAAAATCTGTAAGTAGTAAAGATATATAACATCGTCTTCGGTTACAACTTGTCTCTGATAAGTTGTTGGTTTTAACAATATTATTACAAAATACACAATTCTTCTTCGTCGTCGATATTCTCTTTACAGAGAAGTCGTGATCATGTTTTACTCTAGAAGAGCTGTGCTCTTATCACGTTTCTTCGACAGCTTTCGCTTTGTGTGGTGTCTCTCGTAGCTTGATTTAAGGTGACGTTTGTTTGTCATTCTCTCTTATCGTGATATGTCCAAACAAGCGAAGTATTCGGACATACACAGTTTGGGATATTCTTTGAACTTCTTTAGTCTTCCTAAGATTAAATTCGTTAGTTCTTCTGACCGTCCGTCCGTTATCGAATGTATCCAGACATTATCGAAGATATTTAAAGCTTAAGTAGAAAAACAAGCAACAACGAAAATCTAAAAATATAATTATATTAATTTATACATCAATCTTATGTCTAACGGACACCACCATAACGCTTTCTGTAGAGCAGTGGTTTTTAAACTGGCGTTTCATATCACCCGGCAGAGGTTTTCCACAAAATATCTACTAAATAAGAAATAAAATGAGCAATACCTAATGCCGATACTAGGAAAGTATTATCATTGGAAAATGGTTAAATACCTAATATTTCACTTACCGTACATGACATTACGATTTTAACGAGCCAGCATTCCGCAGTAAAAGAAGTGTGAGAACCGCTGCCGTTAATGATCCTAAATAGCACAAAATTACAAAATACAGGCTGTCTATTGATCGCTCTACGAGTTATTACTTCATCAACTTCCCTGAGAAGGGCTTCCAGATAAAGCCGGAAATTTAAAAAAAATAATATACGAGATGTTTTCAATTGAAAACCATCTTTGCTTTATAAATAATTTATTCAACAATTAAAAAATTAATAGTTACCTTCATAGTTAAGGCACCCATCCCATTGTTTTATTAACCCTGTTATGTGATTTTTAAATTTGCCGCACCCTTTGGTAGTTCCGTGATTCGTTTGCCGCTTCGTAGGAATTAATATCGCTGTTTTATTAAATTCTTATTTTGGGTTACTATTTTCGGTATTTTGTTTTGTCTTTCAAAGTTCGAGAAATGTATCAATAGCTGCTTTGTGCAAAAACTGCAGACGTTTGTTTTCATCCGCGAGACCTCGAACGCTTCTGGGAATTCGGAGCGTCAACAACAAATTATTTTCCAGAATATTCCGTATGATTTCGTAATGTTGTGCAATATCATTTGAGGAGAAGTGCAGGCCCCATTGCTTTTTGGGGCAGTCCATTTTTAGATCTGGAGGACTCCGGTTGTCCGAAGCTCCATCATCGGCAATCGTAATTACGTCAAGTGCTGCAGGGGCGGCTCTCGGGTTTTTTTTTTGTGAGGGGTATCAGTAATATGTTTTTCCGTTTCGCTGTTGTACCAAGGGGTACTTTACAGGCCGTCGGCTATTGCCGGATTAAGAAGGATTAACGTGATTCAACCCCAGGAAAAAGGCAACTCTTCCGTGAGTTGACCAATCGCCTTTCGGCGGATCATTGTCAAAGCCCAACGCCCGTGGTTCTGCAGCCATTTCATGCTACCGAAGGTTCCTGTCTTCGCCTCTGTTCATCGTTTATAACTGGAAATCGCCGTCTTATTGTGCCGTCTCCTCGTCAAGGTAAAGAATGTTTTTGTTGTTGTGCAGTGAAAAATAAACCTTTTTTTTCCTCGCGTGACTTGCAGACTTCAAATTTAATTTTTTTTGTAATTTGTAAAAAAAATAAAAAGGACCTTCAGTCGCCTTATGTGTTAATTTGTTTTAGGATAAAGCTACTAAATTATACTATACTTTTGTGAGCTTCAGCGTCACTGGTGTTTTTTTTTTAACTGAATGCCTAACTTAAATCCCGTAACACCAGTGGCGAAGAGTTACCTGAACGTTCAAGGATAAACATGTAATGCCAACTTTTGTGTCATAATAATTCGTGTCCGTTTATTGTATTGCCACTTTCTATTTATTTTATTATATGTGTTTTAAAGTTTATTGTCTCTTATTGTGTCTTTTGAACCTGTTGTAAGAAATTTGCAAGCTTTAATTATACAGGCGAAGGCACAAGTAAAGGTAGGTTCCATTCACGTGAGCTGCTGGTTTCTCGACCTTCCGCGAGGACCTACAAAACCAGCTGGATTTTGGTGGCGCCCACTTATTCTGACTCGCCCTGTACACAACTTGAAGCATTTTCTCTATAAGCAATTTTACGAACCCTCCCTACTCCTCTGAGCAAGCCGCTGGCCTTTACCATCTTTTTTTGTTTGCGGGTCCAAGAAAAGCGCGTTTGGCCGTACCGAAAATTTCTTAGCACGCCAACGTGCGATTTTCTTTGTCCCATAATTCTCGTAGCGAGAATTGGCCCGTAACAACCCACGTATACCCTGTTCATAGAATTCTTGTGGCTGCTGATTGAAGAAGTCTTCCACAGCTATCTGTACTTCTGCGTCAGACTGAAAATGCCGACCTTTTAACGCCTTTTTCAGTGGTCCAAAAATATGGAAATCGCAAGACGATAGATCCGGGCTACAGAGTGGATGCTCTAAAACCCTCCATTTCTTTAGTTGAAGATTTTCATTTACCACATTAGCAACTTGAGATTTAACATTGTCGTGTAGCAAAAAGGCCTCACGCATAAGTTTTCCTGGACGTTTCCGTCTTATTGCTTGATGAAGCTTGTTCAAAGTTTTATTGTATAGATTTGCATTGACATTTACTCCAGGTTCTTTAAACTCTATCAACAAGGATCCTACACGGTCGAAAAATCATGTTAACCTCACCCCGCCTGCAGAAGGTTGTGAGCTTTAAATTTCTTCGGTGGTGGTGAATTTGAATGTTTCCACTGCATTGATGATAACTTACGGATGACTCATAGTAATGGCACTAAGTTTCGTCACCAGCAACTATTGACAGACGAAAGTCATCACCATTTTACCTAAAGTCTGTGAGGTATTGCAGAGATAAGCCCATTCGCAAGTATTTTTGTTCATTAGACAAGAGACGAGGAATCCATTGCGAACAAACTTTGCTTTAACCCAGATTACGAATAATAGTATGGACAGATCCTACACTCGCAACAACAGTTTCTGAAATTTCTCAAACTGAATTCGACTATTTTCTCTAAGGCCTTTCACACATGCTATATTGTTTTCTGTTAATGCAGTACACCGTGCACCTGGTCGCTCCACAATCCCTTCTCTTCCATTCTTAAATTTTCGGCACCATTTCATTGTAGGACCGCACGCTGATCAAACTTGGACGGATTTTCAAGAAGAAACGCCATTTCAAAATTGAAGTTTTAGAAGTAAGAATCAATTTCAAATACCAGAAACTTATTAATGTGTTGCTTATAAACACTACTAACATTAACAAACGTCATTTGAATTATTGCATTTGTGTTCAAGGCGAAGTTGTCAAAGATAGGTTTCAGTTCAACAAGTTTTGTACATTTGTATTGGCTTAATCATCTACGTTAGGAAGTAATAGACATATAATAGTACATTAAAGAAGACCAACAAAAAATGGACCTGGATTGCCCCAAACGGGGAACATGAAAACGAAATAGATGATATTCTGTCAAGAAATAAGAAGATAGTTAAGGACGTATCGGTTTTGAATAACATTAACGCAGGCAGTGATCACAGGATAGTTCGAGCAAAAATAGTACTAGATAAACAATGGGAAAGAACTAAACTTCTAAAGAAGACGATACCCAGAATTGACAAAAAAATACTGAAAACAAAAGGAACAGAGTACGAACAAGAACTCCAACAGAAACTTAACGAAAATTCTAAATCGAACCGTGACTGTAAGAATATAGATGAATAAGCAAAATTATAAACACAGCAATCATAGAAGCAGACCAAACAGTAGCCAAAGCCTCGAGAAAAAAGGGACAAGAGTGGAGCTCCGAAACAAAAGAGTTATTTGAAAAAAGAAGACTATTGTTGACAGGGGAAGATAGGATTACTAGAATATACTGAAACCAACAAAACATTAAAAATGTCAATTCGAGAAGATAAACGAAGAGAGGTAGAAGAAATGATTGATAAGTCATAGAACAAAACAAAAATATGAAGGGTATCAGGAGATCACTGGGAAAAGTAAACATCAGTGTCATTAAAGATAAGAACGGAAACGAGATAAGAAACCGAGATGAAATATTGAAAAACTTCTACAAAGATCTGTACGAACAAAAACACGAAGTACCCTATGAAGTAAAAGAACAATTAGAGAAAAGAATTACAAATGTGAACTCAGAAGATATGCCGGACATCAGCGAAGCAGAAATAATAAGCAGTATTAAATGCATGACACAATAAGGCACCAGGCCCAGACGGTATACTACCCGAACTTATAAACGAAGGTGGCGAGACCATAGTAAGCTTTACAGCTACCATTAAATAAACGCTTAGCAGAAAGTTGGAACGACTCACTAGTGGTACTAGTATGTAAGAAGGGAGACAAAGGAAAGCTTAAAAACTACAGACCTATATCGATACTATCTCAGATATACCAACTGCTAACGAGGATAATAATAAACAGTTTAGAAAATAAGTTAGAACTAAATCAAACCGTGGAACAAGCAGAATTTAGAAAAAATTTTAGCAGTTCTGATCACATACTAACTTGCTCCTATGACCTTCCTAGCTGCTTGTAGTCTGAAACGTATGTTTTGAATGCCAGTGCCATCCTCGTCAGTGATTACTCCCAGATACTTAAATTATTTTATTTGTCTAACTTGTACATGGTCATTTATGAGTACCTCAAATTTCACATTGGAACCCATCACCAGGTATTCTATCTTCTCCAGGCTCACCTGTAACACCCATTTACGGTGTTGCGAGTACAACCTTTTCAACATAAACTCCAAATCAAAGGGGTCCTGTGCTACTATCGCCTGATACTCTGCTAAGCTCGAAGTGAGAAGGTGGGTATCATTGATGGGTAATCCCATTCCCTGACAACTCTGTCTCCATTTTCTTAATACAAGTATCTCCTCTACATAAATGTTAAATAAGAGTGGAAATAGGCTGCACCCTTGTGTAAGGCCCTTAAGTAGTACGGATAGGTTACGACAACGACTGACCCTGCTTTACGTATGCGATGTTGTTCCCATACAGATCTATAATGATTCTTATTAAGTAATTGCTGGCACGGGTTGTTTTTCGTGGTACATTATCATACGCTTTCTTCAAATCGATGAAGCATATATGCAGTTCTTGATCTTCGTTTCTTTTCTTTTCCATTACTTGTTGTAGCGTATATAAGTTGTTTACGCATAATCGTCCCGGTATGAAACTGCCTGATCCTCTCCAATAGCTATGCCAATTTCATGCCTGCATCTTTTTTGGATTAATTTTCTCCAGAGGCGGCTTAAAGAATTTGTTACGCTTAAAGACTTATAGCAGTGTGGGTCTCTTCTATTTCGTTTCTTGAAAAGGAAATAGATATGGTACTCTTTCCATTCTTTAGTTGTTTTTGTTGTGTCGAGCACAAATTCATAAAATGTTTCAAACGAACTAAAAGTGCCTCTCCTTCATATTTATATAGTTTGGCCGGTATGTCCCTTGGTCCAGACGATCTCCCATTCTTCATTTCCCCTACACATTTCTTTAGTGCTTTAATTTCAATAGATGTAAATTTGTCATTATCCTCTAATTCCGTTTCGTCTATTAGGAATTGCTCTCTTCTATCTATCATCAAGGACAAGGTAATATTCTTTTCACTGTTCATTTTTAATTACTGAAAGTGGTTTTTCTCCTACTGTTATTTTTGAAATTTTTTATTGTTTGCCATACTTACTTGGACCTCCAACATATGCATTAATTTGATTACATACTAGTTTCCAAAAATTATTTTCTTCTTCCTTAATTTTGTTTCTCAAATTTCGAGTTTTTCCTTTTAGTTACTATTATTCGCTTCTGTTCTCTATTTAGAAACTTTTTATAGTATTCATTTTTGTCTATAATTAATTCACGTATGTCGTCTGTTATCTACATTGATTGTAAGGGTATGGAGGTTTCAGGATAGTATTCCCCAAGAGTTTCCGTTGCAACATTGTGCATAGCATTTATAATATTATCATGATCTACTTCTACGTTGTCGGAAAATTCTATACCATTTCTTTTATTAGCTAGTCGTCTCTAATATGTCTCTAATATAAGTCTCTTGCACTGTTTTCTTCAAGAAGGTACAACTTGTATCGCCTACGTTGCGATGTTTCTCTACTATTGGTTTCGTGAAGGATTTGGTCTATTATCGTATTTACATGGGAATGCATATACTAATGTAACTACAAGGAGATGGATATCCGTTCCACAGTTAGCCTCTCTCATGACTCTAGCGTCAAACACTTTAAACCTTGATTTCTGTTTCATAATGATGTAATCGACGACTGATCTCTGCTGCATAGATGATCTCTCCCAAGTGTACCGATGAATGTATTTATGTACGAAGCATGTATTAGCAAGTTGTAATATGTACTGACTGCTTATTTCGATTAGTCTGTTACCACTATCATTTTGCATCTCGTCCGCAAATTTGCCCACCACATCGCTATCTTCTTGTCCTTTGATTCTTGTGTTTAGATCTTCAGTCACTATTACATTGATGACATTTGTCTCTTGAAAGTAGATCTAAGGATTTTTCGTAAAATCGATCTTTTGTTTGATTCTCAGTAGAATCTATTGACGCATATACAGCCACAATTAAAGTTTCGTATACAAATATTTGTAATATTATTGTCAGTATTCTTTCTAATACATAATTGTAATCCGGTATAAACTGTTTTAGGTGATTTTCTACAAGCACCGCTACTCCAGCACTAGCTCGTTCTCCACACCTGACCAAAAGCGAATGTATCCATGGAATTCTTCGTTTCCTTTTCCTCTACGTTTTGTTTCTGACAATATTGCAATATCTAATTTGTATTTCTTTAGTTCTGACGTTATTTCTGATATTTTATCTGATATTCCACGAATGATCCATGTTCCCCATCGCGTAGTCCTTTTCACAGCTAAACGTCATCTTAATTTTGATCCGTCCTGTTTCCGAGGCATATTACTGGTATTTTTAGTATTTAATATTTTTTGCAGATAGCAGGTTGCTGGCCGACTGCTCCAACCCCCATAGTTGGAGGACCAGGGTTTCTGCCAGAGTAATCTCCCATAGCCGAGCAGATCTAGCGCTGGAAACACGCCTTTCGTTTTTCACCGTCAGCTACAGTCTATTAAGACTACAGTAAGGAGGTACGGACGGCACCGTGTGATAAGACTTGCTCATAGAGCTACTAAGAAGAGTTGGCAGAAGAGAGGCGTCTCGATATTTACTGTGACGTACGTATTCGGCATTTATATGCCACATCGAGGGCTTACCTGCCATTTATTTCGCAAAAAATAATATGTTTAACTAAAATTAAATGAGATAAGCTTCCAAAGCTGGAGAATCCTGGTGTATGACGCTAAGTGCCAATTTATCTCTTCCCTTACTAGGGAAGAAATCTCATACCCAAACTAAATCCTACCGATTCATCAATGTTTTTTCTTCTGAACACGCTGGAAAATTTATGGTAAGCATATGAGGGACAATCCACTGAAAATATTGAAATTTACATAAGGTCCAAAAGTCAAATCAAACAAGAAAATCCTGCAAAGTAGCGATTTATGAAGAGTGGAACAGAAAAAACTCTGGAAGCCAGCAACTTTAGTATGGGAACCTATAAAGATATGCGGGGACTCTTTGATAATACCTTAGATCGAATCCAAATTTCAGTAGGAATCGATACATCCTGCTTTATCTCAATGGATAGCAGTAACACACAGAAGCAGACTTATCACAATTTTTCTCTGTCAAACAGAAGATGTGTGTTACTAGGATATGTCAACAGGGAGGAGAATGTTTAGGTTTAGGCAAGACTAGAAAGACATATACCCAGAAAATGGTGCGTACGATGCCACCATTCTTATTCATGAGATATTTGAGGATGTTGTAATCGGACAAATACAATTGGCCTCGGAAACCATTAAAAAATGGTCGATAGAAAAGGGACTTTCGAATAGTCCAAAAAAAGCTAATATAACGTAGAAGGGAACACTGCTTCCTGTATTGGCATAACAAGGGCAATGTTCACACACACCAACAACTACACTAGAGGTCTCTCTTGAGGTTCCTATCTACATCTGAAGGTGGACTGGATATCGAAAATATGAATACGGAAGATACTTTGCTTATCTGAGAAAATCTTGCCGGCAGAAAGAATTATTAGAGATACTTCTTGCCCGAAGAAACACTTAGGGATTCTGTCAATAAGATGACGAAACGCCGCTTCACTCATTACGCTACAGCGAAGTATAATCAAACTATTAACAATTCAGGGAATCAGAAATGGATAATAAAGCATCGCAAAAGAATACTATTTTGAAAGCATAGGACTGTCACTCTGAGGCCAGAAAACTGGGTTTTAAATGGTCTGACTCGAAAATTATTCAAGATATCTCTGAAATGTACGTTGGAAAAATATGCTTAAAAATATTACAAAATCATTCGAGTTTGCCTTTTCATTGAAATTCCTGTAACCATTATATAATTTTTTGGGATCAACTGTCTTTTTTTCCATTCATCTCTACCAGCCCCCCCTACCCGAACCGCTTTCGCATTGCTTCAGGGGGTGCGAGTGTCCCTTACACACTAAGCATTCATGCAACATGCACCCTAAACTTAACTAAGCGAAATACGGTTGCCGCAGCCGGGGTTTGAACACGCGACCGATCGGACCACATTTCACTGTGAATGGCTGTGCGTATTCGCACTGCTCCAACGAGGTCCCTGGGATCAGCTTTCTGTCGTCAGGCGGTTACATCAATCGACAACTCAGAGATGCGTTCCTAAATTCGGCAATTTTTAAAATTTTCTCAGCAGCCTGCAATCAGCGCATTTTCCCGAGCCCTTTTGCGTGCAAGAACTCTTATGCCGATAGATTACCCCCTCGCGAAATAGAAACTGGCCGAACTAGAAAAACCGGCGAAACTTCCGCAGGAAGGAGGCAATTTTTGGTCTCCGATACCTCTCCCGCCGAAACGGATCGGCGCACGCGTAAAGAGCAGCCGAACAAAAAAACGGTGAAATCCCGACTTGGCTCCCTCTCGTCGGTTAACTGCGTTACTTAGGGAATCGGCGGGCGTGGGTAAGGGCCTAGGAGCCACACAGAAATCATACTACTAAAAATCGATTTATTTATCCACATTTCATAGATAGAAAAGTTAGTGGTATCAGAAAATATTTCGTTGGTGTGCTATTAACAAGAATTTAATTAAACAATAATTTATAACTTCAATTAGATGAGGTAGGTTCATTCGTGATTGTGTTGTTATTTAGAAATTTTACAGAATATGTGTTTGAAAACACATACACCTCTGTGTGGGGCTCAGCATCTAACATATTAGAATTGTTTGTATATTTTCCTTAAATTGTAATTCATTTTTAATAATCGGGTTAACATTTTTTGAAAATAGAACTTGTTGTATCTTCAAATTTTTACTTCTTTAGCCCTTCGTCACTTCCAGTAGTAAATATTTCCAATAACAATCTTTTTTAGCAGATTAGGATTACCGAAATAATATCCACAAAATCATAATTGTAAATAATTAATTATGCAATACTAAATCTAAGAGGACGGTAAGTATAGGTAGAAAACGACGACCGAACCTTTTACCTGTCCCTTCTAAAGAACTGCACGTATGTACTTGTTTACCACGTTTACTTGTGGTGAAATTTGTTTAACAAGTGTAAAATAGTGGCTCTTACGGCCATAATGAAGTAAATCAAAATACAAATAACAAATGAATCTTATTTTCCAAACTTTATAGTTTTCGTGATTAGAATACACGAATTAATTAATTCGAACACATTTTAATTGTTTCAATAAATAAATAGTATTGTGTGGGATAAATAAGATACGTTCTTAAATGTAATGCCCGTAATATTTATTTGTGCATTATCAAAACCTAACACATATTAATGTGGTTACATTGCGCAAGAGATATATTCTTTCCTCTGTTCACTGCAATTCTCCTTCAAATATCGATATATAGGTAGTTCGAAAAACCACGTAGTTATATTAAATACCAGAGGAAAACAGAAAGTTCTGACGATTAATAATATAATAATCCCGTGATAACCTGTGCGCAATAGCGGCCAAGAGAGATAGTCTACGTTACAAAGTTTATTCGTTCTTAGTGCTCCCTCCAACGGCATTTCTTTATCCGGTGTTAGATATTTAGAGTATTTTAAACATGACATCAGCGTTGTTGGAGACATCATAATTTACCAAATGGCAACGTTCATGAGTAAGATAGATGTTTTTGCACTACTTGAGCATTCACGTATGAAATTTGACTAAGTTTTATAAACATTCACAGATCTCTGTAAAATCACCGTGGTGTTGCGAAACCGTACAAAATTTGGAAATCTACTAGCGAAGCTTGAACGAGAGCCGTTTATCCCAAATATTGATCGAGGGGGCCAAACGGAAGAGAAGCTTGCGAAAGAATGCGTCTACTTAACTACAGCACAGGTAAAATGCATCATTTTAATGCTTCTTCCTGCTTTTATCAATTGTATGTTATTTTTCGACCATTTTCTTTAGACATTTATATTTTTGGGATTTGCGTATGTTATCATCACCTCTGCAACTATCTACACAGTTGTCAGGAGATTAACAAGTGATGATTATCGTGACTGGTTAATGCCATACGGTCCACTTACACTATTTAATGTAACCTATAGTCCCAGTTACGAAATCAACTGCTTTTACCAAAATATTAGCATTATATATATAGCTGGTCTATCCATAACCACTGATTTGCTGCTTGGGGCTGTTTTGGCACATATTACCTATCAGTTTAAAATTCTGCAAAATGTGCTACGCATGGTGGTGGAAAATGGACACAAGAAAATGTTAACGGTAGGCTGCATTAAATTTAATTACCATATGACCCTAATATTATTAGTAAAATGAACTTTGAGAGTTTCTCTTCATGTATTTATCTTTTTCTTTTAATGAATCTTCTTGTATTTGGCTTCATTTTTATTTTGGAGCTTTAAGGCATTTCAAAATGTCCTACAAAAAATGGTGAAAATTAATTGAACTATGGGGGAAGATATGCTATGGGTTAAAGTTTCTATAGTTTTTCTGCTACTGATTGATTGAAAATTGAAAAGCTTTTTTCTTCCCGTTTTGCCTCTACTTATCTTTCAGTAACGTTTTCCTAATCCTGCATTTGATACTTTTCTTGATTTTTTATTACCTGTAACTAACCTTTTAATTTTTTTTATCTGTCCTCTACCGATTTCTATTTATTTTCTCCGAATTTCGAGAATACATTTAATTCTGAACTCGAAATAAAACTTCGATGATTATTTCTAGAACTTAGCGGACCTTCAAGATAAATTGTCGGTCAATTCAATTTCCGTTAACGCATGTGATGGTTCCACTATTCCTTGGAAGTACCTAAACGCATCCATTGCGGAAGCTATTCAGTTTCACGTGGCAATTATCGACATTGCAAAAGAAATAGACGACGTTTTCAGCTTTTTGCTGTTAATAGTATTCTTAGGGACGTTAATTCTGTTATGCTTTTCTACTTATGCCGCTTCCTCGGTAATTTCTCTTATTATAATTTGTTCTAATATAAAAATATTTAACAAAGCTCTTTCTAATATTTTAGGCGCACAGTCAACAATCAGCAATGAAGCACATGGGCGAAGGAATAGTTGCTTGTCTGCAGGTAGCGACAGTTTGTTTTTGGGGCGAGCAAGTACTGTTAGAAAGCCAACTGGTGGGAAACGCTGCTTATGAATCGAATTTTGTAGGGACTGACCTAAAATTCCAAAAAATGCTGGCTTTTATTATACGCAGAAGCCAAAATCCCATCAAGATAACCGCCGGAAAGTTTGCTGATATATGCCTGACCACTTTTGCCTGGGTAACATAATATTTCTCGTTTCAAATTTGGTTAATCCTTTATTGCTAATCAAATCAAAACGTTTCTCTAAGTATTTCATAGGCTATAAATTGATCATAATATAACTAATAATAATACGTTTTGTAGATCTTACGAACATCATATTCAGCTTTCATGGTGTTGCGAAGGGCCAATATGTAATTAAAATGGTTGTTAAATTTTAGAAAAAAGATGATTTACATCAAAATGATTGTCCGAATTTAGAACTTCTAGTCAAGTTTATATTTTATGCACCAATGCAGTAGAAAGTTGCATTCCATAAATGTTCTATTACATAGTAATACATTAATATATTAGACTTTATAGTTGGACCAAACTTTTAATAGCGAATGTTAAGCTGTTGACTTAAAAATGGGCTGCAAATGTTAGGGTCATCGCAGGTAGGCGATCAAGAACGTATTCAGGAAAATTTGTGAATAGATAGATAAATATATTATATAACCAGAAATGTATAAAATAATACTTTATTTTTAAATTGCACAATATACACTTTTGACACGCTTTTTTAATATTATTGAACTTTAATCTGCATTTTGTTTTATTTGTTTAATTTACTCAGACTCGATGCTACTAAATTCTGAGGTATCAGAAGAAGAATCAACTCCGAAATTAATTATTAAAGATTTGATTTCATATTTTGGATCATACTTCTGTGCAACCTTAACGATGTGTTCCACGCAATTTTTCCAAAGTTTATCAATTTCACAAGCAACATCTCTTATAAGACCCAGAACATTGTCGCTTAACCTAGGAGAAGTATTTATTTTTCTGACGTTTGGTATCAAATTGCTTCACATCATTTCGGTCGGATTAAATTCGCAGAAGTAGCGGGGTAATCCCAAAACATTATGGCCGTTTGCACAGGCAGTTTTATCAACGAAATATGTTTTAGATTCCGTTCTTCTATTAGCTTTACCAAAGCTGGTTTAGTATTCACATTGCCAGGAATAGAAACATTATTTTTACTTAAAAATTACAAGAACAAAAACAAATTAACATACTTTCAAAAACAAATGATTCACATTGCAAAACAAATGTAACATGATCACCTACATCGTTAGTGGACAACAGCACTCATTATAACGTTAAGATGTTTAACAATATTCAGAGAATAGATGGTCGGTCATCCGGTAATTTTAATTTAATCATACCGAGATACTTTTATTATAACATTTTATAATTATTGTCAGTTTCAATAAGAAGTTGAATCGCCGGATATTAATGGCATTTCTAAGCAAGTTAAATGCGGCCCTGACCACGGACCAACAAGCACCAACGCTATTATTCAAATATTACATGCTACCTGCTGACTGGTAATCGCATTCGAGTAGGGATTTAAACATTCGCTACTAAAAATTTGGTCCTGCTTTACGTATTTTAACTTTAATTTTCTCCTTCGTTTCTTTCCACTTCTCTTAGAAATTTATTTATATTACAGGATCGATCTAAGCTTCTATTATTATTTGTATAATATAGTTTATTACTTATTAATTGTCATTATTCCATGTAATTTGCAATATTATTAACTATATTCACATATTATATGAATGTAATACAGAGGCAACATGAAAACTTGCTGATTTATTTTGTTGAATTACCTTATACAGCTTTTTCAGGTAAGCTAAATGAATTATATTTCTCTATAAACCACCACCAATGAAAATTCAAACAGTAGTTTACTGAACATATTGTTAAACAATAACTATATTTAACAATGGTATTTTTAAGACGCCAAATACGCCAAAATAAAATGGGATGTAAAATGTAATATGAATTGGTGGTTGAATAGCATACTCACAGTTTTCAAAATTGGCCTTTTTGAAGTGATGGTGGTATTTCCCCATGAATTCATTTCTATTACATATATTTTTTAAATATCAATAATTGGAAGCCAATTTCACGTAAAGTGAATTTATAGAACCCGTAAATTTTCGCATGGATTGTATTATGTGTTAGGAGAAAACGTATATTGTTTAACTAAATAAATAACTCAAATACGTTGAAAAGATAAGCAAACAACTTTCACTGATAATACATTTAAACCCAGCTCACAGTAAGCTAATATTAAAGCCCTGGGTTACAGTTTCATTTTTGTGTTTACATCATTTTGGGTTACAGTAAAAATGTAACGAAGAAAGCTACAATTGTATAACTTATTATGAACAAACCAAATATTAGCAATAATGTAAAGGTAAAATCAAAGACTCAAGGGGCCACTAAAGCGACGCACAATTAGCTACAATTATCATTTTATATTGTCATCGTAGCTATGTTAATAAACAGTCCTTTCATTTGTCGTTTTTTTATTAGTAGGCAACATATTAAAGTTTGAAATAAGATAGGAATTTACCAAAAAAAGCATAAGAATTTATTAAAGTAAATTTCCGAAAGTAATGCAAAATACGATAAAAATCTATTACTTTTACTTTACTCTTACAAATGTGGAATTAAGCTAGGAAAATTTTTTACTTTATTTTTTACTTATTACAAATTACCACCCATTCAAGGGCATAATTCGCACAATTGCAATCTCCAAACTTCCCTAATTTTCTCACAAACAATGCCAACTCCGTTACCAATTAATGTTATCGTGTATTATACGTATTGTCTTTTATATTAGCTGCAGTTCGTTCTCCAGCGTTCATGTAGAATGCCCTAAACCCACTAGCGGACAGAGGCACGAACATAACGGTTTGTTGATGTAAGAAGTTAAATTTGTGGTAACCAGGTAAAAATGTGACATCAAAATACACTAAAAAACCAAACAATAAAGAAGATATAATGTAAATGTTGAAATAATGACAGGCAAATAACATAAAACAGAATATTTTGACTTTCCCGCACCATCGATGCACGGAGCCGGACGTTCGGCCGCAGCCATTTGGGCGCGCCCGTTTGGGCGCCGCCGTTAGGACGCGGACCGTTCGGGCGCATGGACATTAAGGCACGGACCGTTAGGGCGCAGACCGTTAGGGCGCGGACCGGTAGGGCGCGGGACACTAGGGCGCGACAACTGTGTTAAATTTGTCAGACTAAAAGTTAGTCATTAAAGCTTGTAAGGAGTGACGAAAAATTTCTCAAGCGGCCCTTGGATTTTTTTGAATATGCTGCTAAACATACATCATCCAGTATCTTCGAAAGTGTATGACGTTACAAAATTCAAATAGAAGGATTAGTAAAATCACCCAATAGAACCGACCGTCCTTTTCTTTCCTTCTTGTTTTTAAAATAATTTTGTTGATAGGTATCATTTGGGTTTCCTGTGGTTTTAAAAATGAAATATTTGCGTACAGATTTGTATGCAATGCAGAAAATTATGTTTGATGTTTTAAATCTTTCCAGGTTATCTTAATAATGGTTAATAGGTTATTCAACATTATATTGTAGATTTATTAAAATTTTCTTCCCCCGCAGAGTTGTTCAGTCTGAAAACTATTTTAGCGTATGTAAACAATATTGTAATTTTTTTATAATGAACACCGACATTCTATTAGAAGGAAAACTAATTTGAATGTTATAGTACCAAGAATGATAAAAACAATCATCCAAAGGCATACCCATTATATTGGTGCAGCATTATTTAACAGACTTCCTCGTATCTTAAAAACTAGATCCCTATCGGAAAATTTGTTTCGTAAAAAGATAAAAATTTGAATTTTTGATATGGCATGGTAATTTGTTTTAAATATATTTTATAAATGTAAATAAAAATATTATTACTTTATCAGGTATTGTCCTGTATGGGTGTGCATTGTATAATTAGTCCAATTAAAAGAATTTATTTACACGTAAAGCAAATGGTTATGGTTATTATAAATACAAGTGAGTAAAAAAGATATAACACCGAGTCTCGTGCTCTAGTGTTCCGCGCCCTAATGGCTCGCGCCTTAATGTCCTCGCGCCTTAGTATCTCTGCGCCCTAACGGTCCGCGCCCTAGTGTCTTCGCGCCCTTCTGTCTAGCGCCCTAACAGCGACGCCCTAACGGCCGCGCCCGAATGTCTTAGACCGTCGTAATTTTGTAGATTTAAGCATATTAATGTGGTTAATTGACTCTAATTGGTACTGAATGCCATTGACTTAGCTCAAGAGGCAACTTTGTGTTGTATTTATTTAATTATTGATTGTGTATTATTTTATTTATCTATAAAGTTAGACAGTTTTATTCGACGATTATAGAAATTGTAAAATTACATCCAAAGAATGTTTAGATTCTGCTATATTTGTATGTAAACTTGTAGTACAAGTGATATGGATGATTTTCGTCGTATTTCCGATAGCAACAATGCTGTATTTGTTTATTTATGTTATTTAAACATGTTTTGACAATTTCGTTTATATGTGTGGAAATTTATAAGTTATTTCTATTCCTTAGAGAATTATGAGTTCAAATGCCATTGTATACTTAGATAGGGCATTTTTTTATGTGAAGTTTGTTAGGAACAATGCTTTAATAATTGAATTAGTTATGTTTATATGTCAAAAGATCATGTACTTAAAGAAATTTCGAAATTTTCCTATATTTAAGTGTTTAAATCCCGTTAAAATGTTTTATAACTGATAGTGTGATTATGTGAGGATAGTTTAAGATTCTTTTTTATAAGTGTAAATGTTAATTGGTTTGTTTATCGATAATTTATCGAATTTGTTTATATTTTTTAGGTTAGTTTTGATTGTAGAAAGATTTAGACAAGATTTGTCTTTTTATGAGAAATTCAAATATGTAAGTAGTTTTGCCCTACCATGATGCATAGTTAAGTTATTTAGTTTAGAAGATTTTTGATTCAAGTTTGGACATTTCCAAGCTGCTCTCTGATTGGTCAGTTTTTTCAGGTGACATGCAAGGTCGATTAGAATTTATTAAAATCTCTGAAAGTTATGTGAGTTGCTATGAAAACGCTAGCTTTTTTCAGAGCAAGTATAAAAGGGAAATTCTGGAACGCAGCGTCACTTCTTGAAATTTTCGACGAGGAACCTCTGAAGGTTTACTAACCAAATTTGTAAAATTAATTACTGTTTGTGGATTTTGTTTTATCAAAGTTTGAATAAAGTTATACAAAGTTCTGGGTGCTTTACTTACCGAAAAGTTTAACAAATCCAGTACTACGTGAATATAATATAATTAAACCAGTGCTGCGGATTCAATAAAAATATAATTATCAACGTTCAACAACCATACAATGATTAATAATTTTGCTGGGTATCTGCAACATAACCTATAAAAGCAATGTGCTACGAATAAATATTATTCTACAACCAACAACGACAGGTAGAAGTCAATCTATTACCTGAAATTCAACAAAAATCCAGTGCAATCCAGGAATTACTGAGAGGCCAATAAGAATTCTTCGTCTATTGGAATTATACTAGTAACTTGATTTTCCATCCGCACGAGATCAACAACGAACATGAAGAGAGCCGCGTAATACAAGGCAGCGTACACAGGAAAGGATGTAAGCAGAAAGAAAGATTGATGTGCAGAGGCAGCAAAAAGCTAACAGCAGGTTTGATAGTGATTAGTTTCATTAATGTAATTTAAATTTTTAATTGTGTAATTTTGTGTGTATTTGCTTATGACCATTGAAGTTCTTGAAAGGTTATTTTAAAATTCAGGCAAATTTTCATTTCATCTAAATTTTATTGACCAGTATTTAGTATGTTCCTTTGCAGTTTCCTTTAATAATTTAAATAAATTATTTCTTTACGAATTCAAATGATTCAAAATTGCCTTGCCTACTTCCTTTAGTTAAAAAATATAGGAATTCAATTTCGTAATACCCAATTATCTCAACCTCAAATATTTAATAACCCTGCGAATAAATTAATTTAACTTTTATTTCAAAAAAGTTCATGTTTTATTTTATTAAAGAGTCTCGTTTTAAGATAGTGCTGTGTGAGGTGTTTATTTTCTTACAATTTTGTCGTCAATTTGTATATGTCATTGAAGGCACAGGATTGTTTGTGTATCATTTTATTGTGTGTTTCTACAGCATATTATCGAACCCTATCTACGATTGTTACAACTATTATTTTGATCAGCGGGGCGTTTCACATAGCAACTAATTTTTGGCAACCCAACGTGGGGCTTGCTTATTTATTTAGTTAAAAAAACCAATCTGACTGCAATATATATATACACTATATATATATATACCCCAGGTGCATTGCACGTGTTTCTGTATCACAGAGAGTACGTTTGCTGCGTATTTTCTTTTTAAAATGTTTGTAATAATTTATTAATTTTATATTCTAAACCTCAATTTTGTGGGTGTACACCAATTTGTTAACAATAATGCTATTCCTGCTCAAATAGTTCTGTCATGTTTGTTCACGTTCATTTTATGAACCTCCCAGCTTTTTGGCTCTGAGGAAGGAAATAAAGTTTTCCGAAAGCTTAGCTTAATAGCAAAGGGTGGTTTAATTTCTTGCCCTTGGTCGATTACCCCAACAACCAACATCTTTAACTTCATATTTCTACGACCAAATACTCTCCTTCCGGGTTTATATATATATATATATATATATTGCCATGTTATTACCGACATCTTAATTAATAAATACTATAAACATTACGTTTGTAAACTAATTATGCTAATTTTACTACTTAAAAGGTTGTTGAATCGAAGTTACAGCAGGTTATCTGTTTGTTTGTTCAGTTCCGATGTGATAGCAAAGCATCGTAATTTCTATATGTGGAGACATCCTAGTACAGGTGGAGTTTTTCTTTTAGTATGTCATTGTAACACAGGTATTATGTCTCGCTATTAAGATTGGTACAGGCAGATTCTGAAATTATCATGTAAATTTTAAAATTCATATAAAGTTATCATTTGAACAAGGTTAAAATGTTAACTTGAATATTTAAACGAGATTGTAATGCAACGATAATTGTTCTTATGATTAATTTGTTATTGAAGCAAGCTTTGTAATGTGTTATGCGACTAGATTCATTTGAAATTTTAATAGAAATTAAAATTTATAAAATTTGTAAGGTTAACGTTATAATTTTGGATTGACTTCAATGGAAAGGTGATTTAGTAATAGAAATTGTAATTAAAGGAACTTTATTAATGTGGAGGAATATGACTCCAATGTTTCTTTATTGTTATATAAATATTATAAAAAATTTAAGTAGGTAATTATATGAAATTTCTTATTATACAACTAAATTATGTCATGTGAGATGTTAAAACGTAGGAAATGTCATCAGCTATGTAATTGTGTATTTAGATTTAACTTTAGAATTTCCATAAGAAATTTATTTATATAATTAATATTGTAGTATAGAATTGTCATTAATTTACTTTTTTGTCATTGGTCAGTTTTAAAATAGTTGAGAATTTTGTTGAATTATTATTGGTTTAAATTAAAACAAAATGCTTGGAGATTAAAAATTTTGGTAAACATAAACAGACGTGTAAAATTTTACTGCGAAAAATGTGATTAAAAAGTGTTTGTAATAAAGGAATAAATACCTAATATAAATTAAAAAAGTGCTTCATTGTGTTCCACCATAAGACTATTGTGCTTCGGTACCTAATCTTAGGTAATATATGGGATTTGAAAAATAGAAGCTGTAGCAAGTTCATTTGAGGCGTTCCTCGGTCTACAAAGTTTTCTAAAAGATCTTCAAAGTTGTGAATCTTCGAGGTTTTTTGTTTATTCTGAGGTTATGTGAGAACACTAAAAGTAAAACAAAACATATTAACCTTTACTGAGATATGTGCAATTCATATATGAACATTCACTTACTTGTGCGACGTTTAAGTATCTTTGAGAACCACTACTTCACCGAATAGATAAAAGAAATCATCATTTTACAAGAAGCTACCGTAAACAAGCTTACCAAGCGAACAGGTTCGTTTGCACTTAAGAGCTGCGTGGGATACCTACGCGCATCGCAGGGTTGGATTGAGGAAAGTTTGTTTCAGGTAATTCTAATAAGAAAGTTATTTTATTTTATGTTTATTAATAAAGAAAATGAATGTGTATTATTTTTGTAAAATCTGCATTGGTAGAAATCTTATTGAGTATAGTTAATCTCTTATTTTGATATCCTTATCTTGAATTTTATTCCTAAAAATACCTGTCGTATATCATTTTTATGTCTCTGTATTTAGAATTATATGCAGTACCCTGAGATAGTAATCTACTATTGTTCATGAATAAGGTAGGTGTTAATGAAGATAATATTTGTTGTAACTTGGAGCTAGCAACATTTAATGTTATACCGGGTGAGATTAAATGTCTATGGTGTTTATTTAAAGTAAAATTTTGTTTTAGATTTGTAATTGTGTATACAGGGAAAACTCTCTTATTTGACTTATAACAATTACTGTCACAATAAACGTAGGGTTAATTCATTCACCATAGCAATTTTATGACGCTGCCAACGTGGGGCGAAAATTATTATTACTACGAAAGCAATAATCACCATGGCAATATATATATTGCCATGATATTTATGTTATATTAAAATAATCATAGTTAAATATTTGTTAAATGTTATTATAATACCTTAAACTAAACAAAGAATGCCTTCGGAAGGTCTGTTATATGTGTAAAAAGGATATTTGTGATGTTAAATTCCATATTTTCACCTGAAATGTAGTTTAGGTAGATTATTTATGTCCTAATTAATAATAATTAATGAAACATTATAGTTAAAAAAGTCTTTATAAACCTGTTTGAGATAAAAAGTGTTTCCGATACTAGTTTACGATGTATCATGGTAGGAATTCTTTTACTCTATATGTGAATTGGCAGTATTTGACTGTTTGTAATCCTGTAGTATGATTGAGTACTCATTGTGGTTGATGATGGGGGTCTCTTTGGACTGTACCGGAGCCCTAAAATTCAAATATAGCTGTTATGGTAAATTTATAGAGAATATGTAAATAATTTTTATGTTAGTTGTGTCATATTAGCTAGATAAGTTGTGTATTAGAGCTAAGTAGGTTTTTGTCATGTTTATTTAACAATTTAGTTGTGTTTAGTTAACTATAATTGCAGTTTTATAATAAAATTAGAAAAAGTTAGGTTATTTATAGAAATGTGTTAATTTTGTTATGTATATCCGTCTTATAGGAGGTTTGTTGTGTTGTAAAACTCGAATAATTGTTCAAGAATTGTGTTAAGTGTGTTTTTATTAGGTGTTGGAATCATTTTAGTATATTTAACAACATTTTGAACAATGTAAAATTTTGGTAATTTCGAATATTGGCTTGTGGGATATCTATTTATAGATAATAATTCAGGGATTCTGAATCTAAAATTAGTTTTTTAATAGGTTTAGGCATAAGCTTTCTATCTATCATTTTAAATTTATTTATAAATGTTTCACTAGTTTTTGTTTTGGAAATTCCATTCTTGTCTTTGTTATGTTACCTAGTTACGATTCGATTTTGTCAGATTTGCAGAGGTTTCTGGCAGAAAATAATTGAATTAGTACCTTCATGGCCATCGACTAGAATGCACGCATTTTGATCAGTGCCCAAAAATCAATTGTTATGTAAAATTCAATGCTATAATTTTAAATTCAAAAGTGAGGTTAAGTGTTTTTGTTTACAAAATGTCAAAGAGTAATTTGTAGAACTCCAACAGAAATTGTGTGTTAATAATAAATTGTGTTTTTAATAATAATAAATAAGTTACCTTATTTAAATTAATCCAAGTGTGTTTTCTTTGGAAAATTTTAACTGAAAAGAAATAAGAATAAAATAAGATTCTACGTATTCATTTATTGAAAATAATAAAATTAACGTATGAAAAAGAACTTACCTTAATTAAATTGGAACATTCAAGTGTAATTATTACTGTGCTCCTGAGATTTATTCCACTAAACTTTAAATTTGCGTACTGGAAGCTGACATTGCTAATTTCAACTGGTTCCGGCCGATACAATAGAGCTTGTCAACATAAAAATATGCAGCTGCAGCAGTTTTCGGAGAATTGGTGCCTAAATTGCCGCAGAAGGGTCTGGATTTTCAAACTAAGTTTAAAATTTAATTATATTCTGATATTATGTGTTACATTTGCTGCATAAATAGCTATCTAAAACAGGGAAGCCACGTATCTCCTTACCTTGAGTTTTAAGAGTCTATTTAGATGCAAAAGAATTAATTAATGTTTATTTATTTTGAGTAAACTCAAAATTGGCGCCCAACTCAAAATTACTTTTCTTAAAATTAATTATAATTATTAATTAAAAACAAAATACATGGCA
>JABXWE010103237.1:0-25928 GCA_014611495.1 Limonius californicus | reverse complement strand
TTTTAGTATAATTAACAATATTTTGAAAAATGTAAAATTTTTGTAATTTCGAATATTGGCTTGTGGGGTGTCTATTTATAGATAATAATTCAGGGATTCTGAATCTAAAATTAGTTTTTAATAGGTTTAGGCATAAGCTTTCTATCAATCATTTTAAATTTATTTATAAATGTTTCACTAGTTTTTGTTTTGGAAATTCCATCCTTGTCTTTGTTATGTTACCTAGTTACGATTCGATTTTGTCAGATTTGCAGAGGTTTCTGGCAGAAAATAATTGAATTAGTACCTTCATGGCCATCGACTAGAATGCACGCATTTTGATCAGTGCCCAAAAATCAATTGTTATGTAAAATTCAATGCTATAATTTTAAATGCAAAAGTGAGGTTAAGTGTTTTTGTTTACAAAATGTCAAAGAGTAATTTGTAGAACTCCAACAGAAATTGTGTGTTAATAATAAATTGTGTTTTTAATAATAATAAATAAGTTACCTTATTTAAATTAATCCAAGTGTGTTTTCTTTGGAAAATTTTAACTGAAAAGAAATAAGAATAAAATAAGATTCTACGTATTCATTTATTGAAAATAATAAAATTAACGTATGAAAAAGAACTTACCTTAATTAAATTGGAACATTCAAGTGTAATTATTACTGCGCTCCTGGGATTTATTCCACTAAACTTTAAATTTGCGTACTGGAAGCTGACATTGCTAATTTCAACTGGTTCCGGCCGATACAATGGAGCTTGTCAACATAAAAATATGCAGCTGCAGCAGTTTTCGGAGAATTGGTGCCTAAATTGCCGCAGAAGGGTCTGGATTTTCAAGCTAAGTTTAAAATTTAATTATGTACTAATATTATGTGTTACATTTGCTGCATAAATAGCTATCTAAAACAGGGAAGCCACGTATCTCCTTACCTTGAGTTTTAAGAGTCTATTTAGATGCAAAAGAATTAATTAATGTTTATTTATTTTGAGTAAACTCAAAATTGGCGCCCAACTCAAAATTACTTTTTTTATAATTCATTATAATTATTAATTAAGAACAAAATACATGGCAATATATATATATATATATACAGGGTGACTAAAAAGTAAGGAACATCGATTCTACAGCCTTAAATAATAACTTTACGAATAAAAGTTTCTAACAAAAGTTTCTTATCAAGTTATTTGTAACAATTTGGCGTTTTTCAATTTTTTTCGATTGTCATATGTTTTAGCTATGACGTCATCGACATTTTTTTTTCAATGGCAACCTATACTTTTTATGGCATGACCAGTTAGTGCTTTTTATTCTCTATGCAGCCATGCAAAAACTTATCATACATTTGCATATGTGCATAATAACCATTTCAAGAACAATCACGATAAACATTAATTTTTGTCACTGGCAACATTTTTCATTAGCTACACATATTGCAAGATAAACAAAATGCATCATTTTCTTGTATTGGCGTGGGTTTCGTCTTTTGTTTGTTTGCATTGTCGGATATCTTGGTCGTCAAGGATCCCTTGATAAAAAATTTAAATGTTGTAACTTACTTGCTGTTTATTCACGATCGAGGACTCAGGTCCGATGTTGCTCCTTGGAAAATTGTTATTTATGTTTTACAAATTGTAATAATAATTTACTAAGTTCACTAAAAACGGTATTTATTGTTTCGTCGTTAATTTGAAAGCTTTGACAAAGGCTGCAATAGTGAAATTAAAGAAAAAAACTATCTTTGAAGGTTACATCTGAATTCTGCGGGTTTGGTGTCTTAGACAGTCATTCAATTTCTGGGCAGTGAAAAAAAGCGAAACGTCGAAGCGGTTACGTTCAGGAAGCTCAACGGTTTATTCATGAAAACATTATAGTACAACCTCGTCAACACTCTTACAACAATTAAAGTTTGGATAACATATTCACATTTCTTACTTACCTGTTTTGGTTTCCTAAAGATTCTACAGAAAACAAGATTCAGCACCAGATGATTTTCATAGCATGCTGCAAGGATACGAACCGATTAAAAAAAAGTCCTTCAAAGAACACAAGTGCATCCGCAATAAGGTGGTCAATTAGTTTATAAACGTAGTGTTATTTTGCGTATTGCATATTTATTAAGCTGTATAAATTTGGTTATCTTATCCTGCTTATTAAACAGGATGCACGTGAAAGTACAACTAAACTGCCAATGTTGGTTAAATGCTTTGGTGTGGTCATTTAATTTAAAATTTAATGCTGCAACTAAATTAGTTTAGTTCTTCTAGAGGTTAAAAATTAATGAGCTTGTAAATTTTCTGCGGTATTTAAAAAAGTAACCCTAACTTTGAGAGTATAATGGTTGCGTGTGAGAATACAAAATTATGATTTGTATTTTTTTATCGCACGGATTTGTTTAATAAATTAATTGAGCATGCCTAGAGTAACACAATGTAAATACCAGCATTTTTTCTAATAGGTTTGTATAACATTTGTAAATCAGACCATGTATAAAAATGATACAGTAATTAATTATACAAGGGCGGTATATCATAGCAATAATATTTGGTGCCCAACGTGGGGCCAATAATAATAAAATGTATTTATTTATTATTTGGGTATCTCATGGCAATATGGATACATTCACATTGACTTTGAATGGATTTTCTCGCGTTGCTAAGGAAAAATCACATGTATTGCATTTGATACTGTACTATATCATTTACTGCAGAATACTTCAAGAGAATCTTTAGGTATCTTTGCGAAGAGATCATGAGACTTAGCAGATCATTGATTTGAGTGACCAATAAGCAAGAGTTTTAGAGCACATCAAACTACTGTCTATTTGGATCGTTCAAGGAATTGTATTTATAATACGTTAAGCAACAGATCCGTTTAATTTTGATGGAAATGTATTCTTTGAACGAAAAAGTAACTGGCTTTGACAAAATAAAGAATTATTATTCTAACATAAATAATCGCTTTTATTATTATCTTTGGCAATAGTAAATCACGTAGTGACATTTTATTCCCGTAGTGTTTTATCAATCCTACCTGCTATTTAAATCTAGTTCAAGCCTGCTGTTAATTTTAAATCATCCGCCACTACCGATCTTTATGGTGGATCACCTCTAGGGATTTTAAATGTGTATGCCCTTCTTGCTAATATAGTTTTAATCTAGTTATATGGATCAGTGTTCGCTACTCTCCTTCGTATGTGCTTTTCAAGTTTACAGCTTTTTGTATTACGTTCATTACTTTTGCATTGTGCCTTCTCCTAACATTAGTTTTTCTAACGTTTCAAAATATTACCAGCATCAATCGTTGCATTTCGTACTGTATAGATTTTGAAGCAATAATGTTTCTATTAGTCGTAGTATAGTTTTCGGTTCCTCAACCATAACACATTACTTGTGAGAAGACCATGTTTAGATATCATGAATACAAGCAAAACAGTCGTAATAAACATGGGTTCGAAAATCAACCGTTTTCGAGATATGGAGTTTTTTTAAGAAAATAAATATTGCTTGTTATTTCAATAAGTTCCCCACCCATTAAATCAAATACCCTTGTAAATAAAACATTTCAATTACAAATAATAATTAAAGTAGTTGTTTTACATGTCCTCCTTCCATTTATACACATCCTGCGGACCTACGTAAAAATAAACGCCGCATTCTTTCTAAGATTCCCGGATTCATGTGAATAGTCTGGTAGGTTCTACAGTTCGGATCTTCTACTACAGAAGCTATTATAGCAAATTAGTTGTCTTCATTAGTTGTAAGCTTCCTTCGTTGAATACTATCATATTTAATGCTGCCTATATAATCTTTGTCGTATTTATTTGAAAGCCAACACACTGGGGTGTGTTCGGTCTGGGAAACGTTCAGCGTAAACCGTGGGAGCTCATAAACAATTTCTTTGGCACTTCTACATTATAAATATTATATCAACCATTTCATCTTTTGCAAAATCCATATTACACGCACTTGAATAACTAAATTGTCAACTAAACAGTTAGCACTTGTTTTAACGAAAGTCTGATTCCTTACTTTTTGCGTTTAATTTTGTTTTTGTCATTTTCAAGTCATTTTTTCAAAATTTATGAAATTGTTAATTATCTCCGAAACCATTAGCGATAGATACCTAAAATCCTATATCGTTGTAATGATAAAGAAATAAGAAATACAAAAATGTAATAACATGCAGGATATCCTATTTAAAATAAGAAAGTTGTCTATTGTCCCACTGAAACAAAACACTCGGTATACTCAGCAATAATTTTAAGTTATTCACAGTAATCAAACAAACAACTTTTGCAATTAAAGTTTTCTCCACTGCTATAATAAAGACATTAGGAAACAAAATCGCATCATGTAACCCTGCATATACAGGGTGTTTAAAAAATAAGTTCAGATATTCAACCCGCTTACAGATCTTATCAATACAAACACAAAAGTCGTAATAAACATGGGTTCGAAAATCAACCGTTTGCAACAATATTGCGTGTTATTTCAATAAGTTCCACACCCATTAAAACAAATAGCCGTGTAAATAAAACATTTTAATTACAAATAATTAAAGTAGATGTTCTACACATCCCTCGCATCTCCGTAAAAATGAACGCCGCATTCTTTCAAAGATTCCCGGATTTATATGAACAGTCTGGCAGGCATGTTCTATTCGTTCACGTAATTCGTTTAAATTATTCACAGAGCTTGAATAAACTAATGAATTTAAATACCCCCGTCTACAAAAGTCGAGCGAATTGGAGTCAGGAGATCTACGTGGCCATACAATCGAACCCTCTCGCCCTATCCACCTGCCATTGTAATTTTCGTTTAGAAAATTTCTGATCATGATTGAAAAAGTGCAGGAGTCCCATCGTGCAACAACCACATATTCATTCTATGAATGAGGGGTACATCTTCTAACAATAGTGGCAAGGCATTACGCAAAAAGTCAATATACAATAGGTCAGTCAAATGGTTCGGAAGAAGAAAAGGTCCTATCATATGGTCTCCAAAAACACCAAGCCAAACGTTAATTGAAAACCGTTGTTGGTGATACGATTCAACAATAGCATGGGGGCTTTCATTTGACCAAACATGGCTGTTGTGGAAATTAAAAATGCCATTTCTTGTGAAACTAGTCTCGTCAGTAAATAAGACTTCACTAACAAAGTTTGCGTTTTCCGCAACTCTTGTCAGTGCGCATCGGCAAAACACCAGACGTGCAGCATAATCAGGCACAATAGGAGTATGCACCCTTTGAATATGGTATGGGTACAATTGCTCTTCACGTAACATTCGGGAAGCATTAATATTTATTCCGGTAGAAAGTGTTCTAGTACTGGTACCTAGATTTTTTCTAAGCCGACGACCACCACCGTTTGTTGATTTAAATGCGCCAACTTCGGATAAACATTCACACAAATTTGTAAAAAAATGTCACACGGAAGTTCCCGGTTCGGAAATGTTTCAGCATACAAGCGACGTACCTCGGAAGAATTACCATTGGCTTGGCCATACATGAAATGCATATCTATCATTTCCGCGTTGGTATACATATTCCAACAACAACAGTAACAATATTGATACTTAAGAACTCAAACAAATGTTGTTTTTCCACTTCCACAGCAGACGTTATATATACGACTCTGCACTTCTACTCTGCGTAGCCGGGCTCGGTGGTCTAGTGGTTAGAGCATTTGCCTTTAGATCTGAGGGACGCGGGTTCGAATCTGGCTGAGGTCGGCGAGATTTTTCTAGCGGGAAAAAAAAACTGAAAATGCGCCTTCTGTCGGATAAGAAGTAAAGCCGTAGGTCCCGTGCCATTGCGATGTGTGACAGGTTAAAAATCACAATTTGAGTTGGAATTATCAATCAATCTACTCTGCGTAAATAATTTGGCTGTATCTTGCAAACGGTTGATTTTCGAACCCATGTTTACTACGACTTTTTGTTTGTATTGGTGAGATCTATAAGTGGCTAAAATATCCGAACGTATTTTTTAAACACCCTATATATAGATATAATTATTTTATTTTATGATACAAATGTTTCTGAAAGTTTTACAAAAGCTACCTTTAATTGTTGAATTAGTATTTCATTTCATTGTTTGTTTTTTCTTATAGGGCATTTTTTTTCGATTCAGCCTATTTTATTTGTTTGTCTTTTATATGTATATTATTTCTTTCCTTAAATATTGATTTGGTTTTTAGGTTTATTTATAGCATTACCGTTGCAATTATTTGTAGCTTTTATTGGTTTGGATTAAAATATCTTGATTATAGGGTATAAATGGTTTAAATGTATTATTTTCCAAAATAGTCGGTTTTGTCGATTTGAAAAGTATATATTTGCTGTAAATAAACGTTTATTTAATTAGTAAATAGTAATTGTAGGAATCAGAAGGTGAAGTTGCCTATTTGAGTTGACTTTTACTCACATACAATAAAGTTAAAATATAATGATATAATAATTGTTAAATATTTGATTTAATCTGTTGATTTTGATCTAACGGTGTTTTATATTTTCAACAAATCTGACAGTTTTCGGTTGTTATGTGATTGTTATGTAAGTTAAGGTAAAATTGTACTATTTACATCCTCGTACGCTGTTGTAATGATAAGTTGGTTAGTTCCATGTCGTCAAATTCTGTTTTTGGTTTAAATTTCTTAAAAGCTAATGTTTGGTAGCAGCTAAAACATATTATAGTGAATGTTATTCTATGTATGCCAGATATACATAGGTTGATATATCGTCTCCTCGCGCTAGTAAATACTTCAGACAGAATTATAAAGAGATACAAATGTGTCTTTGATGTTTCACTTATTAACTTGAATTTGAATAATAATTATACTTAACTGCATAAAACGTTAGTGTATATTCCAAATGAGCGTTTAGAATGTGTATTTTGGGAAAGCATTATAATGCTAAAATGCATCTTAAAGCAAACACAACTGAAATTTGCGAAATGGCTTTTGCTAAATACAGATTATACGTGATGTAATGACCAACATCGACAAATTCCCATGATTAAAATGATAAAACAGTTTACGGTCCCAAAATGTTTTTGTAACGAAATTACAAACTTCTGAAGTGTTAGTTTTCGAATGACCTGTTCATTTTGTATTGCTTGAATTCTGTTTTTTCGATTTTGACTTTTTCACTGAAATACGTGTTTTGGGCTCCCGAGAGTTTAAATTGCGGTTTATATAACTGTGGATTTTACTAACGTGTGTATGCAAAGCTCCAAATTTCATGAACTACTAAAACGCGAATAATGAAATTTAGAGTGTCAAAGTATAAAGAAAATTGAAATGATAAGATTTGGAAAATAGAAATTTTATATAGTATGGATAATCCAATTCCATAAACATTACCCTATTTGAAATCTTTTACATAACGGAATTTAAGGCGTGTCAATATTATTGATAACTTCTTCCTCCTCCATGGTCGTCAGTCCTGGGACTGGTGTGTCGCAGCTTTCCATTTTCCCTATCTACGGCCTTTCTCTTCATTTCCTCATAGCTGTTGCTTCCCGAGTCTTGTATTATTTGTTAACTTAAAGGCTGTAAAAATGGTTAATGTGTTTAGATATACCTAATTTCTCAAAAATCGCTTATCAGTTGTTTAAATAGAATAAGATTATGAAGACTGATATAGAAAATAACTTTTACGGTTCGTCAAAACTGAACTGGCATGTGATCTATATTACATTATATGTTTCTCAACCCAGAAGATACCGCGGACCGGAAAATATTAATTTTTTTACGTGGACCGTTGACAATATTATTAAAATTGTTTTATATTAACTTTTGTAAAAAAGAAGCAAATAAGCAATATATAAATAAATCAAACGGATAATACAACGCATGACTGTTGCAAAGCATAACTGAGGAGGAGGTAGAGTTAAAGAATGGTGGCAAATTTAAAACATACAGTGAATGGAATGAAAATTAATTCTAGGAATTTACCTCGTTTATTGTTCTGTCGGCCACGTAAGGATCCCGGCAATTTTATGTAATTTTATTGACTTTCAGGTGGTAACTTCAATGCGTTAAGACAGAACTTTCAATTTTATCATTGTCATATTCGAAATCGTCGCTTCGCAGAAGTACTTTTGTTGAAAAAGGTAAATACCTTCACAGCCTTTTCAGGCAAAACTGGATATGCACTTTTATTCTAACCCAAAATTGTGTTATGGGCATTGGTTCAAAAAATGTTCTAAATCCTAAGTGTGAGCTTAATTTAATAAGTATTTCCTATTCAAAGACGTTATCCACGTATTTCCCATTCGCCAATCTTCTTCCGGTGGATAATATTAATTAAATACGTAAGAAAGTGCTTGTAGATTTTCGAAATTGATATGATTTATCCCTTCTATATCCAGATCTTTTGAATTAATTAGATCTGCAATAGAATGGAACATATCTCTTAGTTGTTTTATGTATTATTTGCTTCGACAGTTTTGATTTCCTTTTAACTGTATCACTTTACTATATAGGAGGTTTGTAAATTAAATAATGAGACTGGTAGCGCAGCGTTCGATCTAGCAACACTGGGGACGCGGAGGACGCCTTCAGTACGAGTTTGAACTTGCTAGAGTCATTTGGTTGCCCATAGCGATTTGTTTCGTGAAACAGTGCGTTCTGAAAATGAGTGACATCAATTTCGAGCAACGGTGTGCTATCAGGTTTTGCTTCAGACTTGGGCACAGTGCATCGGAAACTTTTGCAAAACTTCGGCAGACCTACGGAGACAGTGTTTTGTCAAGGGCCAAGGTTTTTAGGTGGTTTAATGCACTTTCAGAAGGAAGAGAGTCGATTGAAGATGAACTTCGCAGCGGAAGGCCTTCATGAAAATGTCGACAGAGTCCCGGATCTTGTACGTTCAGATGGTCGGTTGATAGTCAGAATTATCGGGGAAGAGTCGAATTTGACTCACACCACCATCAGACTTTGACCAATGAATTGGGGATAAGAAAAATATACGCAAAAATGGTTCCGAAAAACCTTTCGCAGGACCAAAAAGACATCAGGAGGGAAAGGTGCCGTGATTTTTTGGAATCGATTGAAAATGATCCCCATTGTCTGGAACGTGTCATTACTGGTGACGAGTCTTGGGTGTTTGAGTATGACCCGGAAACCAAGCGCCAAAGCACGGAATGGCACTCTTCAACCCCTCCAAGGCCAAAAAAGCAAGAATGAGCAAGTCGAAGGTCAAATGCATGCTGATTTGCTTTTCTGATAGCCAATGAATCGTTCACAAAGAGTTTGTGCCCCAAGGTCAAATGGTTAATCAATACTTTTACAGAGAGGTTCTTGAAAAACTTCGAAAAAAGGTCATGCGTGAGAGACCAAACATAAAGAACAATTGGGTGTTGCATCACGACAATGCGCTTTGTTACACAGCAATTTTAATAAACGATTTTTGGGCCAATAAGAATATTCCTGTGGCTCCTCAGCCTCCGTATTCACGCGACTTGAGTCCTTGTGACTTTTTCCTTTTCCCGAGACTGTAGAACCACCTCAAGGGACGTCATTGTGGGACACTGGAAAACATTCAAACGGTTGTAACCGGCAAGCTGAAGGCTATTCCAGTATCCGAGTTCCAGCACTGCTATGAGGAGTGGCAGAACCGTCTTTAGCGCTGTGTGGCTTCCCAAAGCAGTTACTTTGATGGAGACAATGTTGAATTGTACTTTTATTTGATTAAAAAAATTGAAAAAAAATCTCTCTCATTACTTCATTTACTCATCTCGAATATGTTGAAAAGGGTACTATTGTTTTCTTGGAGACTTAAATTTGATTCATTTATAAGGGAAGTATGACAGTTTCGTAATTTTGTTGCCAATTAATGTCGCGGTAAAATTTTGACTAACCAAACTGTTCTTTATGCAGGAAAGATTCGACTTCCTCTCTTAATTTAAACAAGTGTTTAAAAATCCTACCTCTTGATAGTCATTGCACTGCTTAGTCGAGGAAGAATCGGTGCCGAACAAGGTGAAATAATAAAAATGTATGATTTTATATGGCAGTTGTATTAGTTTCAAATTGTTTTTCCAAATAATTAGCTCTATATTTTTAAAGTTTTCGTGGATACCGGTTAGTCTAGGGTCGCGAACCGATACCGGTCCGCAGATCGGCGGTTGAGAAATACTGAATTCGATAATATTGTTTGCAGATGTAGAAATATTGTAAGAGGTGTGTAAATTAAGTAATGAAACTGATTTTTTTCAATTTTTTTATTAGAATACAATTACAATTCAATATTGTCTACTTCAAAGTAACTGCCTTAGGAAACCACACAGCGTTGAAGACATTTCTTCCACTCCTCATAGCAGTGCTGGAACTCGAATGCTGGAATAGCCTTCAGCGGGCCGGTTACAGCCGTTTGAATGTTTTCCAGTGTCCCAAAATCACGTCCCTTGGGGTGATTTTTCAGTCTCGGGAAGAGGAAGAAGTTACAAGGACTCAATTCGGTTGTATATAGGAGGCTGAGGAGCCACAGCAATGATTTTACTTGCCAAAAAGTCGTTTATTGAAACTGCTATGTTTTAAGGCGCATTGTCGTGATGCAACACCCAGTTGTTCTTAAAAGTTTGGTCTCACACGCATTACCCTTTTTTGAAGTCTTTCAAGAACCTCTCTGTAAAAGTGTTGACTAACCACCTGCCGCCCCTTCCACTTCCGCGTCCCCAGTGTTGCCAGATCGAACGCTACGCTAGCAGTCTCATTACTTAACTTACAAACCTCGTATACTCATAAGGCAAACCGTTAACGCTATGCATATTTTATTTGTTCTTTTTATTTGTTTAATATCTGCTTATTTCCACTACTAATATAATGTATATTGTATTCGTTAGATGATCCTACTTTGTCGCGTTTAATTTGAGATAATTATATTATAACTACCTTCATTGGCTTTGTGCCCAGAACGAACATTCGAACTCCTTAAAAATAAACATTTGTTGACATATCGCTTCAAACATACCCACGAGGAGAACATTTATTCAGAAATGCAATTCAACCCTTAAAAACCAGTTACCACAATTTAAAGGTACAAGTTTTCTGGATCTCCTAGTCCATGCCACCTAACTCATCTTTCTAGTTAGCAGTGTAAATACTGCAGTATTATTTAATCGTTTAAAAAAAAACTTCGTAATTCTACAATTGTATGAAGTAGTCAGACTTACATTAATGTGTACATTTTATTTCGGTACAATATACGAGTAATATATATCATAGACGTTTAGTATGAGGTAGTACGAAATGTGTCATTCAATATGGGGTCATTCCATATAAGGTTGTTATTGTAAATATTGGTATGTAGTTTTTATTTATGGTAATTACAATTATGCCAAATCAATAAATTATTGATTTTAGAAGCCAATTTTTAAAGTCAAATTGTGTTTTCATGATATTAAACTGCGTGTCTCTTTTGTTTTAGACAAGATTGGCAATTTTAGTGGAGCCACCAATAGAAAATCTTTTTTGTCACTATGTTCTCATTGAGATTACACGACAAAACTTTTCACAGTTATGAGGGATTATAGTGTCAATATTTTTTTGTTATTAAATTTACTTAAATCGATTTTCGACAAATAGGAAAGATATTTCTGATCAAGTATGAATATAACAAAAAAGGTTAGGCAAGTTATACATCACATGAAAGCGCATGTTATGTATTTTAAAATAGTGTATATATTATTACTTAATTAATTATCTGAAAATATTTACATTTATTTAAAATAAAAACTGCACGATTGTAAGGAAAAAATGGTCGAAATTTGATAGCCTATATCTTCAAATCTCTTAATATTTCAAACCCCAGAAATATATTTTTATATATGTCCATAACCTATCACTTGTCTGTTAATTTCATTAATATCGGTGACGTGAAGGTTTATTCATACGACTTGTTGTGGAATGACCCTATGCTCTACATTAATTATAGACAAAACAGTTGGATTACCATATAGCACCACGTCTAAAAGACACATACAATAATTTTAGACGAGAGAATAAAAATATCTATAGATTCTAAACTATATTAATCATTAGCAGTGTCTCGATATTAAAAAGTTTAAGCAACTAAGGGCGATGTTATTGACAGCAATAGGATTGGAAAAGTCTACTTTCAAATGGCTTGAACCTCGTAACTAAGCATTTTCAGAACAATTTTTATCTAAACTAGTTCATTGTTATTATATCCTACAGCTATTTTCATAGTTTCATGGTGTTTCTCACAAAGACCTTGAAAATAGCTTTAAGATAAATAGTTTTAAAGATCTGGTCTGATGCCTGGTGTTCATTAATATAATCTATGAAATAAAACAGATGGTGCACGAACGTAATTGAAAAGGAAATTAATATAGAATGTTTGACCCAGAAATCCTGCAATGATAATTTGGCGAAATTGATCTGTTGCGCGCTTTGTTGAAAGAAGAATTAAGATTAAATACAAATACTACAGTATCTGTGATTAACATGTCTAGTAGCGTTTCCGTACATTTTTCCTGCATATTCCAAGCCTAAGTTTCTATTTCAGTCTTCTAGAACTGCAACATCGGTGTTACTACCTATACTGTTATATTATATAAAACATTTGTGTATATGTTATGATTACTACTATGATTACTATTTAAAAACAAACCGTTTACGCTGGCGGCATACAAGGATAGTTACTTCACCAATTTCAAAATGGATAAAAACAAATCGAAAGTATATACCACATAGTTTGGAATTGATTAATAGGAACTGTTTGATTAAGCACCTGACACGAGCAGTGAGCGAGACTAATGTCTTTCGCTAGAGGCATTCAGCAGTAAAAGCTTTGGTATGAAGAGAATCGTACACGGACGACAAAACTAAATTTGGTAGTTGTGTAACCTGAGGGCTAATGAATATTGTTTGTTGAATTGCAACTCCCCATTATGACCCTTTTGTAGAACCTGTTTTGTCCTTGAGGCAGTTTAGGGTTACTTTCCCTATCTTCTGCAAACGAGGATTTTAATATAATACCGGTTCTTCACTAACAAAACAACTTCGAAATAATGGGAAGGATTGTAAAAAGGTATATAATTAAAACTTTTAGTATAAACCGACATAAGGGAAGAATAATGAATGTATGGTCCAATTATCATGAAATAAAATGATACACTTCAGTAACAGTTATTTTTCAAGATCACTTCCTACAACACCAATGCATGCAGTACACTGCGAGTGTGCATAAGTAATTCTTATAAAAATGTTGACACATTTTCAGTATTTGTGTTTCCTTGTTAATAATTTCCTTGATTATTTTTACAACACACTTTTGTAATAGATTTTGAAAAAGCTTTGATGTACTGGAGATGTTATTTTAAATACTGACGATTGTATAATTGATACCCGATACCCAACTGTAATTAAAAATGTACCTTAAAATGAGCACAGGAATTACATACTTGCAATTGTCTCTACTTATTTAGAAAAATTAATTGCTTATGCAGTGTGAGAATTTGATCTTGTAGCAACTAGATAGGCTACACCTCTCACATATGCAAGAAATGCATAATTAACTTTTCTTTTTAGCTATAAAAAATATTTTTTACATGAAGGGCTCTTTGGACGGGCACATGTCAACTGCTGTTTTGTCAAAACTTAACAAACTTCTGTACAAAGTTATTGATTTATATAGATTCTCGGTAATAATAATTAGTTTCAATATATTCTAATAGTCAGAAATAGTATATGAATATATGGATTCGGAAAATGCAGAGAGGCGGCGGACTAGTAGTACAACGATATGCACAAAAATACCCGGATAGACCCCTTCCATCACCGAATGCCTTCAGACGTTTAGAAATAAATTTGCGGTAGTATAAATAGTTTTTCAAGGCAAAGGTGAGACAACGACATGTCACAATTATAGAAGTTGAAGCGATAGTCATCCAGCAAGTAATTGGTAATCCCCTTATTCGCCAACGAGCAGTTGCTAGAACTGTAGGCTTAAGCCAAAGTTCAGTATTTAACATTTTAGAAGCAAACTGGTTTCATCCAATTTCTGATAATTTTTAAGAAAATAGGTTACTACTGATCCGTTGTCTTTAAGAAATATTCTATTTGCTGACGAAACGACGTTTAATAACAATGGGTGTGTAAACAGACACAATTGCCATTTCTATTTACAAGATAACGAACATTGGATTCGGCAAGCACACTTTCAAAGAATTTTGACTGTCAATGTGTGGTGTGGTATCGTTGACAACTTTATCATTGATTCCCAGTTCTTTGAGGCAGTTTAAATGGGGAAATGTGTTTACATTTTTTAGAAAACGATTTGCCTCAACTTTCTTTTTTCCCATATTGTCTTTTAATTAAAATTTAAACAATTGGCACATAACATAGTTTTCTTTTAATTTGAGGAACGAAAACAGAAGTATTTCGGTAGCTTGGAGCACTAATACTCCGGTACAATAATTTTTACATATAACTGTATATAACATATACTTAATATACTAATTTATGTAAGGATACACAATATTTAGATAGAGACTGTCCGTTAGCGGTAAAATATATTTTATTAAATAAATTGGTGTTTTTCAGATAGCTGGTAATTTTTTTGACATTTTCTGTATCATCTGTTAGTATGTGTTTTAGGCTGGTTGTTATGTTGTGTTGTTTACTTTGCTCTCTGTATTTGTTGCAATGCAGGATAAGGTGTTTGACTGTTATTTGTATATTACATGTGTCGCACATGTTGGGTGCTGTTTTTGTAGTAGTAGCGAGTATGCCCGATTCGTAATCTTGCGAATATGGTTTGTATTTTCCTGTCTTCAGGTACTGCCCAGTCTTCGACTTCTCTTTTATTTCTCTAAGCTTATTGTTGACTGTTTGTTCCCATTTCTTTTGCCATTGTTCTTTGATTTTAGTTTGTATTACATTTTTAATATCACTCGTTGGAATTGGTAGGTCTTGTAGACCTTGGGTGATTGCTTCTTTTGCAGCTTGATCCGCTTTCTCGTTTCCCATTATACCTACGTGAGAGGGTACCGAGATAATTGTTACTTCTTTTCCTTGATCATGGATTGCTGTGTGTATGTCATCTTGGATATTTTGAATGGATTTATTTTTTGTGTGGATTTCCATCACATTATGCATTACACTAAGAGAATCTGTACATATAGCGAATTTTGTCTTGTTCCACTGTTTGACTAAACTTGTTGTTTTTTGTATGCTGTAAGTCTATGCAGTGAATACACTACAGTAAGGTGGTAGTTGATATTTATAGGTAGTCTCTTCTGTGTATATACTGGCGCCGGTCCTGTTATTGAATTTGGACCCGTCGGTATATATGAAGTAGTGTTGGAAGTGGTTTTCTTTAATATTATTGAAATAGTTTCTGTACAGCTGGGGCGAAGTTTGTGATTTGGAATACTGTGTAAGGTTAAGGACGATTTTTGGTTGGGTAAGAAGCCAGGGAGGATATTTATGATAAAATGCTTTTTCTGTGCGTGGGAGTGTTAGTTGGATTTCCTATAGGTGTTTATGAATTTCCTGTTGTAATAATGTCACTTTTTTAATGGTTCTACTGTTATCAAATATCTTATTGTAAGCTGGACTACTAGGATTTCCCGATAATTTGGTTATGTAATTTTGTGTTAGCTGTTTTCTTCTCATTTCCAATGGTGCTTCGACCAGTATGCTGATCACTGGGCTTGTTCTAAAGGCTCCCGTTGCTATCCTTAATGCGGTATTGTGAATCGGGTCTAATTGTTTAAGTATAGATGGTTTCGCTGTTGAGTAAGCTATACACGCATAGTCGATTTTCGATCTTATTAGGGCTTTATAGATATTTATAATACTTTTCCTGGGTGCACCCCACTTCAAATGACCAAGAGTTTTAATAACATTTAATCTTTGGATACATTCTTCCCTTAGAATCAGTATATGTGGTACCCAGGTCAATTTGGTATCGAATGTTACCCCTAAGAATTTTACTATGTTAACGTATTTTATTTTAGTTTTCTTAATTTTAATAATCTGATGGTCGTGTTGTGTTCTAATTTTACAGAAGTGTATAGGTTGGGTTTTTGGTTCTGAAAATCTAAATCCTGTAGAGAGTGCCCATTTTTCTAGGTTTGTGATCGTATTTTGTAGTTTTTCTTTCACTGTTTTAATATTATTTTCTTTATGATAAATAACTAGGTCATCTGCAATTAAGGATAATATGGAGTTATTTTGAATAGCGCATTTAAATTTGTTCACTGCAATAAGAAATAGTGTGACTCTTAATATTTCGCCTTGTGGTACTCCGTTCCGTTGTTCTTTTTTATCCGATATACAGCCATTAATTTTTACTCTAAATTTTCGGTTTAGTAGGAAGTTCCTTATGTATTGCATGATATTTCCATCTAGATTATAATCTTCTAAAGTTCTTAGGATATGATATTTCCATGTGGAGTCGTATGCTTTTCGTATATCAAAAAAATAATCTGGTCTATCGTGGAGCGTCCTTCTCTAAAGCCACATTGTTTGTTGTTTAGTAACTTGCTAAATTCCAAGAACCAGATTAGTCTTCGATTGACCATTTTTTGTAATATTTTGCTCATGCAGTTTGATAGTGATATTGGTCTGTAATTTGCAGCGTTTGTTTTATCTTTGTTAGGCTTTAGGATTGGTACAGTAATAACTTCTCTCCATTTATCCGGGTATTTGTTGTTATCCCATATAAAGTCCTCAACTTTTGTTAGACAGCGTATGTGGTTTAAAAATGACGGAGCACCTGCCCACTTCCATAGAATTGTAAGAAACTACCAAGCTGAAACTTTCCACAACAGATTAATTGCAAGAGGTGCAATTCATCCTTGGCCTCCACTAGTAGTCTGCTCTTGCCCCCGTTATATTTCCTTTTGTGGGATAAAGTAAAAACGACGTCTACGAAACTCCCGTAGAAACTCAGGAAGATTTACGTGAACGAATTATTGAATCAAGTAGGGCAATCATCCCACACATGCTTAGAAATTCTCTTCTGCGGCGGATTGACTTATGTGAACAGCAAGGTGGACGTCAGTTTGAACATTTATTATCTCATTAATTAGTATTTTTCTTTATGTTTTTATATAATTTATTTGTCTGGTAGATTTCATTGTTATGAGAACATATGTTTATGATATGTTCGCTTTGTCTGTGTTTGTTTTGTTTTGATTATAAGAAACACATATTGTAAATGTACCTATTAGTGCATCTTATTTATTAGCAAATAGTTTCATTGTAATTTCTTAGTATATCCCACGTAACTACTTTAAAATTTATTTATTTAAACAATGTAAAGTTTACTAAGATACCTATAGAATATAAACAGCTGTAATGTGTGTAGCCTATCTACGTGTTACAAGATAATGTAATCACCCTGTATAGATAGGCACCAACAAACTTTATAGTTTTATAGCAGGTGTCTACATACCTTGAACGTAGAGACCATTCATTTAATATATACTGGCTGTGATTTTTGCTTGTGCTTGTTTTATACAAGTGCAGCCTTGCGTGGAGTATCGACAATTAACAACGCAATTAAAAACAGAAGGCCTTAGAGACCGGTTGTACTATTAAGCAAAATATTATACTAGGTGTTGAGATATATCTCCTACTAAATTATGGTAGTTTTTTAGCGTTAACTACTTTGTATCTATTAAAGGAATTTTAATTATTCTTTATCTCAATTGAATATCCTGCTTGTGAGCAACTTTATATTTACAACAAATATTTAATAAAATCTTAGGGACCTTCATACACGGAGGAAAAAACATTTATGTTTCTGTTGAAAGCTTTTTAAGTAAAGAGATACGAACATAAAGTTTTCAAAAATTAAAGGCATCCTCAGAGACAGCTTCGTTATTTAGTTAAAGACGCCTTCGTAGATCTATAAAGCTTTAATCACGTCACAAAATGCAATCAAATTCCCTGGTGTCGTTTAAAAAAATATTTTTTTGTCAAGTAAATTAAAGATATAGGAGTCACTATTATACACTTCTTGTTAAACAAATTTCACAACAATTACTTGTAGTTCTTGAGAAGGTATAGGTAAAAGGTTACGGTCGCCGTTTTTATCTATACCCTCCTATTAGATTTAGCGTTGAAGAATTAATTATTTGCATTTGTGGTTTTGTGGCTACTAAATATTTGGGTAATTACAATATACAAATAGCGGTCGTAATTGGAAACATTCACTGCTGTAAGTGACGACGTTTAAGGACTAAAGAAGAGAAGAGTAAACATGTCGAAAATATATGACATTGTATTCTCCAAAATTGTTAATTGCGAATTAAGGAAAAAAAAACTATAAATAAGTCTAATATTTAGATCTTGCCCCCACACTGAAATTCATGTGTGTCTAACAGATATTTATAAACAATTATACACTAATGGACAAAATTAGCGCACCACTTAATACATTTTGAATTAATTGTTTCAATCTTAGAATACTTATCAAAATTAATTTAATTTATTGAAAGAAGACTACAAAGAATTGTTTATCAATGATTTCGAAAAATGTTATGAAACAAAGGTCCAAAAAAATAATCCATATTTTATTGAAATATTCAGTGAAAACTTAGGAATGAAAACAATTGAAAATAAACCAAGTTTTCAGGAGCAGGATTTTGACGTCGAATGCGTCGTTTAAGGTGATCCCAAACATGTTCTAGCACATTCAAGTCAGGACTACGCGCTGGCCACTCTAAACGTTGATTGCCGACCTCGTTCAGATATTCGTTCACGATCTGGGCTCGGTGCGGTCTGGCATTATCGTCCATAAGCAAAAAATTGTCGCCTATTAAGGTGCAAAAGGTGCGACGTGTTCTACCAGAATCTCCTGGATGTACCTCGGAGCGTTTAATGTTCTTCCTCGGATCACTACAAGATCCGTACGAGCCTCGAAAGAAATGCCACCCCAAAACATTACTGACCCCCCACGGAAAGGCACTTGGGGAACCATACATGCTTGGCTGTATCTTTCTCCTGGTCTTCTCCAGATAAAAGTGCGTCCATCGGAAGATTTTAAGCCTATTCTGACTTCGTCAGTAAACAAGACTCTCATCCAGTCATCCAAATCCCAATCCACATGTTCCCGAGCAAACTGAAGCCTAGCTTGTTTGTGGGCTATGGTTAAGAGAGGGCCCGTTGCGGGGTGTCTTGCACTCAATCCAGATTCCTGGCGCCTTCTTACTGTTTTGGAAGAAATCGCGACATTTCGATCATCTTGAAGTCGATTTCTTATCTCGTTTCGGTCGGCCTTGCCCTGGTCTCCTAGCATGTGAACCTGTTGCCCTAAACCGCTGCACACATTGACCAATAGTCGTATGATGAACAGCAAGCTTCCGTGCAACTTCATGTTGGCTATACCCTTCTTCCATCAAGGTGACAATTTTTACAGCATTATGCTCACTTACATTTCTACCTGGAGGCATTTCAATGTGTACACAATTCGAACAAAATGAATATCTGACCACAAGTTGAGAAAACATAGGAAAATCAAACCCACAAGGCTATTAGACTTGCAGACAATAACAATGCAATATTGCAGATTAGCGCAAAACAAGTCTTAACTTGCATTGACATGACTAAAAAGAGTACAAATTGTTTCATTGTTTCAGAAAATGTGTGATTTGTAAGCCTCCACGACAAAGAAATTTATATATTCAAAAATTTATAGGTGGTGCGCTAATTTTGTCCATCCGTGTAAATACATCATTAATGCGGTTTTAATTAATCTTGTTAATATCTCATAAACTGAATATTTTATATCACCAGTAACTTTTTCATCTATTTAATATGGATAAGTAAACTGATTTTTAGTAAAACAGTTTGGCAAAAAATTATTCAGTTTGAATTCAGATGTTCTATGACATTGCTCATTGATTTCGAGAATAAATCAGACCCGATGAATTCTGTAATACTTTGGCGTGTGAAATTTCATTTCAGGGATTGGTCCATTAGATTCTGAAATGTAACAAACACACACACACACACACACACACACACTCACACACACACACACACACACATATATTTTAGGAAGGATACTTAGAAAGCTGTTTATGGAAGAATGGATTCTAATTTCTTTGGAAGACGCAAGAATTGTAACAAGTTGTTTGTTAGGCCATCTGATGGGTGGTATAATTACAAAAGCAGAGAAGATTACCAAATCTGTTTTATGGTTGAAACTTTTATCATTTAACAACATACAGCTTTAATAGTTTTATACATAAAGAATGTTTCTTGAATTTTCTGATTTCTAAGCCCCTGTTACACATTGTCAATCCTTATTTATTGATTTAGTATGCAAATGTTAATATGCTGATATAAAAATATCAATATTTTTAATTTTATAGTTTCGTCTCTAAGAACTGTTCGATTCTTCATTAATAGTCAACAACAGCTTCTTAGAATTTAGGAAGCTATTGTCATAACGTTTCCAGCACCTAAAGCGAATCTAAATTTTCTAGGTGCCTGTGAATCACGTTGAAGCCACTCCGCTACTTGCTTCTTCAGTTGCTGTGTAAACCAGTGAACTTTTGTAACGACTGTAACCAAAAATGATGGAGGCTCTGGTTGAAAACGCTTTAAAATTTCACACTCTAGTTATTTTGGTATACGACTTCTATATTTGGTGTCACCCTTTAAGCCAGTGGCATAGTAAAAAACTTGAAAATGGTTTGATTATTTTTTGTAAGGTCATACTCATATATACCTATATATGAACGCTCTTTCGTATGATAATTTCGAAATTGTATTGTGATAAATGTATTTTTAAATATCCACTCCTTTAAAAGGAAAAAAATTGCAACAGTATGATACAAATTCAATCAAACTAGTTGTATAACGTGTGTTAAATATTTGGTTTGCGACAGATTTTGGAAAGTTTCTTACTGCAATTCCGCTAATGGTATTAGCTATGCATAAATTACCCATAAACGAAGTTTGCTGCTCTGCTGGAAACATTGGGTTAGAAACTTGTTAGCATAGGACAAGTCTAAGTTTCAATCACGCCTGAAAGCACAAACGGTATAGTTTCACTGCAGTCTAAAAGGGTCAGTAACAAAGTGTAAACTTCCGAATCAAGAGGATTAATTTCCATCAATATAGCATTGAAATTCAACCAATTCTGGTGTGCAGTGAGATGAATAAAGACCAGTACGGCATGTTTAACATAATGGAAAGGTAGCAAACTTGAATAATAATATACTGATTATACACTTTATGTATTTTGAAGGTTCTATATAATTAAATGCTGCATCACATACATAGGCAATAACATAATATCACAATCAAAAATTAGAATTAAAATAGTTTATTCATAATACTCGTAAGTCAAAACTACATATAATTAGTCGCCAAAAATAGAACAATCAAGAAATGTAATGTAACTAACTCAATATCTAATATTGCTTTTATCACATTTCGTATACGCCTACATTTTAATGACGAATGTTGCTTCATTCTTTTCAAAAAGAAGCACTTGTAGAATTATTGCACGATTACTGAAATTCCAGCTCATTTCTTCACTATTTCAGCTACACGTGGAGAGGTCTCATCATCCGCGAAACGATTGTACCATATTGGAAGAACGACACCTTCCACATTTTCTGCTCCAGTGGATGACTTTCTAGATCAAAACTCAATTCCTTAACAGTTTGTTTTGTTGTCTGCTTTTTATACACACACTGGCGATCGTCAGGATATGTATTATTGATTCACTAATAAACAAGACATTATGTTTATGTGTAATCCAACTTTGTAAGGCATCCCGTAATCATGCAAAATATATGAATGGCAACCTCGACACCGTAAGGTAAAAGAGGAATTGATAAAGAAATAAAAGGATATATATAATAAAGTTGCGGTGATATTACATCTCCCTGCGTTACACCTTCGTATATGGGCATGGGTTTTGTGGTCTCTTCTAGTTCTACTGTTATAAATGCCTGTTTATAGATGTTACAGAGGCAGTCGTAGCCATGGGCTGGAGGTTGACGCGTTAGACTTCTACGGTGAAGTCATGGATTCAATTCCCAGTACCGGAACATCGGATTTTGAACGGCCGTTCTCCCTCGCAAGGCAATGGCAAACCAGCGAGGTATTCTGCCTAGTAAATCTTCGCTGGAGTAGAAGTATTTACACTTCCCGTGGTTCAGAGCCTACGTTATGCTGTAGGTAATCTATGACTGTGGCACTTTAATCGCGCAACACAGGCATAGGAGAGAAGATCGCTAGGTCTCGTAAGAGATAAAGCACTCTAAGAAGATAGATGTTATGTATTAATTCTCTATAGCGATAGTTAGTTCTACTGCTGTTTAATGCATTTTCCATTGTCCATAGCTCCATGGTGTCAAAAACCTTCCCATAATCAACAAAGGCCAAATACAGTGATATATGATACTCATTCGCCTTCTCTATAAGCGTTCTAGCGGTTAGCAGGTGTTCGGAAGTGCTGCAGCATTTGCGGAAATCAGCTTGTTCAACCTGTTGGTTGGTTGGTCCATTTTATTGCTTAAGCGGTTTAGTGATATTTATCATAAATCACTCGTCGTTCCAACTGCTGGGAACTATTCCTTTATGTAAGCAGTCGTTAAACAGTCTTTTAATATTTTCTACTAGTAGTTCTTCGCCTTTATTCAACGTCTCTATTACCTAGTCTATCATCTTTTCTTGGTGCATTGTTCTTAATCTCTCCCAAAGATTTGGTTATTTCGTAATCTTCTATTATTTTGGTAATTTGTTTTCCTTTACGTTCATGATCTTTCTTGCCAGTAGATGTATATTCTCATCGTTGGGAGTTGTGTTGGACTAGAGGTCCACGATCAGTGTAATACTTTTCAATTACTCTGGCTATATCTTGTTTGTCTCTGTGTTCTATGCCGTCTGAGCTTTTCAATGAGGGTATTTGTATTTTACGTAGTGTTGGTCTCAGGCTTTTCATTCCCTCATTATTTTCTATTACTTTTAATTCTTTGTTCTTTATATCTTTTAATGTCCTTTTTGACCATCTTTTTTATGGTTTTGTTTATTTCTGTGTATTCTACTGTGTTTCTTCTCCCTTGTTCTATTAATCTTCATCTATGCTTAAGTATGTCCTTTGTACTGTACTTAATTTTCTTCTTTCTTTTCATTCTTATTGTCTACTTTCGATCCCGCTTCTACAACAGCGTTCGTTAGTATTTCGTTTTTCTAATATATCCCTTCATTAGCCCTGCCACTGTCGTTTTCCAGTTCTTTTTTTAATAGTTCTCTGTATTCGCCACCTTTCTCTTTAAGTGTATGTGTGTACTTGTAAGTGTTGTTGTTTTAAGCAGTTTTAGTTTTCCCAATTTTTTATTCATAGATATTCTTGCTCTAACCAAACGATTGCGACTTCTCGTACTAAATATTTTTAAGACAAGCGTCTTCCAAAATCTCTTTGCTTGTTAACATGATTTAATCTATTCCGTTTGTCGTTTTCCCGTTCAGTTTATTCACGTCTACAACGGCTTCTTGTTTAAGGAGATGTTCATGGCATATATTTTTTGGTGTTCCGTATAATTCAGCAAATTATCTTCTCTTTGATGTTGAGTGCCGTAAGCCACGGTTTCCCACTTTGCCTTCGTTGTCTTCCTTTTTTTCACTTAGTTTGGCATTGAAATCTCTTACCAACATTGTAAGTTTTGCAGGATGATTTTTAATTGCTGCTTTATATCCTCATAGAACAAATAGACCGTTTCTTCATCATTAGTTGACGAGGGTGCATATATTTGCATAATTTGTATAATATATGTTTTATTCAATTTTAGTATTAGGAAGTCCACTCGGTTTGAAATGTTTTTGTACTTTTCAATGCAGGGTACTAACCTTCTGTTTACTAAGAATCCAACACCACCATACATATTATCTTCCTTGTCTCTGTAGTACAGGTCATTTCGTATTTGTAGTATATCCTGGTAGTCTTCTTAGTGTTCTTACTTCCGAGATACTTAAGATATCTCATTTGATCTCTTTCAGCTCTTCTGCTAATTCGTACAGTTTGTAGTCAGCTAACATTGACTTGATGTTATACATTCCTATTTCTGATTTCGTTTTATATTGTTGTTGTCTATCTGTTGGTGATGATGATTTTCTTATATTCATCGTGCATCATCATCCGTGAAGCTGACCTCCGAAGCAGTGTGAGATTCTGGTCAATTCGCTTTACGCGCCTTGGGCATTTTTGTTTTGTTGAGTTTACCTCAACTTATTTATATATAACACACTTTGTGTTCATTCTATTTTTAGAATCTGCATATAATTCTGAATTTAAAACTGGAATTCAATTGTTTTACATTAGTTCTTGATATTTTCAAATATGTTCAGAATGACTTACAAAGCAGGGATAATGAACAAAAAGTTTCGTAGTCTATTCCTCTTTCTATCAGCTCAAACAATTGGGGTTTTTGGGAACTTGTATTTGTAAAGTTGCAACCTTTTTTTTCCTACATCACTCAAACCAGAATGATAAGATTTTTAATGGGATAGAATTGAATTACAGTTCCTACTTAAGTAAACCGAAGTATCTTATATATCAAAAATGAATAACTACAAGCTGTGGTTTGTGTAAAGAATGAAAATATACACAACTTGATTAAAAGAATATTGTGTTTTTCGTATTTGTCTCTAGGATTTAGTAAGCAATGCAGTAAATATCTTGTTATGGAAGTCGGTTTTCTTTTTGATTCATAATTAAGGGCAGACCTTAACCCTTAACCGGACACGTGCAGTCTGTCAGACTGCTCCGTTTATAAACTTTCTAGTAATTTTAAAACGAACGCATCCTGGAACTTGTCACGCCACCTAATCCTCCTACTGTTGGTCCCTTAGCCCTCACTAGATTTTCAACAAATTCGCATAACCCACAAGCGGAATAATAATTATAAACCGTTCGGCGCAGTCTGCAGTACGTGTCTGTTTGCGTTAGTATAATCGACATGGCGGATCCATCAAAGCATGTGCGTTATGGTGAGAAAAACTTTGAAGAAACTCTTATGGAATGGTATGATGAAGTAGATAGTGATGCGAGTGATATTGATAGTTGTTCAGAAAATGAGTACATTGAATCTGAACATGATAGTGAAAATGACTTATCGGAAAGTAGTGACCAGGGCGAAACGGAAAAAAACGGAAGTGAGAAAAATTCAGACAAACGCAAATATTTGTACGAAAAAAATCGCTATAGGTGGTGTATTTCTGAAGTTCGGCAGACATCACGCCCACGAAAACACAACATAATCATGAAGGTGCCAGTTTTAAGAGGAAAAGCTCATGAGCTTGGAGAAAAAGCTGATGCATTCTCTGTCTCGAATCTGTTAGTAGCAGATGATAGGTTATTGCATATCGTAGAATTACATTACATTAAAAAAAATAAAAGGGCAATTCCTCCCTAATTTTTACCAAACAAAACAATAGAAGTTAGATCAGCATTATATGGGTTTCGTGAAGAGTCTACCATCGTTTCTTATGTAGGAAGGAAGGGTAAAGCCACCCTACTGGTCTCCTTAATGCACGACAATGCGTTTACTGATTCAGAAATTCAAAAGCCCGAAATAATTTCATACTCCAATGCCAATAAAGGGGTAGTAGATTCTCTTGATGAGAAATGCTCAAAAAGTACGTCAAGCCGCCGCACACGTAGGTGGCCCCTAGTAATATTATAACGCCTGCAAATAATTTCCTACGAAAATTCCTGTAAATTAGATAAGTAATTTGTAGATTAATATCAGCCTCCCGGAACCTCAATCGAAGATGGGCGGTTCATAAATAAAGTCAAATAAATAAAGTAATTAACTACTCGTCAATCACCGGTAAAAAGGGCGCCACCAGCTTGAAAGATTACGCTGATAATAATTCAGATGTAGATTAGAGTAAACTGGACCTCAGGTTCTTCACACTTATCTAATTGCTTCGTTT